>JAPYZB010002261.1:0-12745 GCA_030522745.1 Eupelmus kiefferi
AGCCTGAAAATATTTTAGTAAGTTCTAATTTTGCCACTAAACTGTGCGACTTAGGGCTAAGCACACTAGAAAACATGCCTCAAACACTTTTTTTTTATCAATTCAGCGGGCAATTTAGCCCTTTACAAAGTTTACAATGTTTGAGTTACATAATTAAGTTTAACGCAGATTCTTACATCATAAGTATGTTGTGACATTACAAGAGTAATCAGACACAGTTGATTGTTACAATTTTTACAATTTTTACAATTTTGTATGCGACAGTGGTGTGCGAGAATTTTTAAATTGCATTCTTTGAAGAAGGAGCAAGTGTATGAACACGCTTGTATGTTAGGCTCCGCGAGAAACATTTCTATGTTTAGCGGAAGAGTATAATTCAGACGACGCAGGGAGCCTAACAACTTTTTTCTCTTGACAGAATACAGCTCGCATTGCCACAATATGTGGTGCCACAATATGTGGTTTTGGTCTTCGTCGTACTGTTTACATTTAAACTTTGTGTAAATGTAATCTTTAACATATTAATACGTTTAAGTGAGGCGACTAGATTATAGTGATCGGCCCTGCATCTATTAATGGTGACTATAATATCCCGGCTTAGATTCTTATTAGCGAACCAAGTTTTTTAAATTGGCTTATAGTATAATTGAAAGAAGTTTTGGCCAGAGAACAGGCTGTTATCGATAATTGTTTCCTCGGTTCTTAAATAAGCTTTTTTTTTAAAAAAATTCGCGTAAATCAGTGAAGAGAATTTTAGATATATTTATGTTTTCGGCTTTAGTAGCAGATTTGGCGAGGATATCTGCTGCAGTGTTACCTTTGATACCGTAGTGAGTAGGAATCCAATCAAAATTTATAGCACTAGAGTCATTGATAGCAAGAAATTGATTATATTTTTTTTTAATGTCTAATAAATAAGGATTAATATTTACATTGAAAGTTACTGATTTTAGAGATAAGAGGATGTTCAGACTATCCGAGAATATGCAAACATTTCTATTTTTAATCTCCAAGGCAATGTCTAGGGCTTCATTAATGGCAACGCATTCAGCTGTAAATATTGAAGCTTTCGAGTTAATAGCTTTTGTTGTTTCGATGTTTAGGTCAGGAAAGAAAGGAGCTGATCCAACATATTTAGCGCCTGTAACTTTGCTACCATCTGTGTAAATCGCGACAGCTTCTTCTTTTTCTAGGAATGCCTCAAATTCAGTATTTGCGCACTTACTCTCCTTGAGTGCCTTGCCTAAATTAGTAATGACTGGGATTGAGGTGACTAAATCATACTATACTCATGGCAATAAATATTGAGATCGCTACGTGTTTGAATGATGGAAAGATGCTCCATAGATTCATGTATGCATTGATGAAGAATACGTTCATGAGATTGAGTTTTTTTTTTAATTATAGAGTAAAACTTTAATATTGCACAGTGTGTCATAGAGTTTTCGATAGCAAGAGTTTTACTATTACGATAGCCAAGAGCGGCTCTTATCGCCATAAATTGTATTTTTTCTAGTTTATCTATCGCAGTTTTTCTAGTAGGAAAGTAGACATAGCAGCCATAATCGAGTATGGAGCGGACATAACTTTTATAAATGCATAATAAAGTTTGAGGATCAGCCCCCACCACGTTCCACGCAGAAATTTTATAATATTTAGAGCTCTTGAACTTTTGTTATGTAATAAATTGATATGAGAGTTAAATGTCATCTTATAATCAAAAATTATGCCAAGGAAGCGAGCTGCGTTTGTCGATTTAATTGCGCAAGTATCAACTTTAATTTCTGTGCTACCTGGGATAATATTTTTGTTGTTAAAATGGATGAATTTTGTTTTAATAGGTGTAAGTTCTAGTCCTAATTCGAGTAAGTTTTTTCTAATTTTTTTTATGGCATTTTCCAAAACAGTTTTTCCTCTTTTGATAGAGTTGCATTTTAAGTAGACAGCTAAATTGTCAGCGAATTGACAAGCAGAAACGCTTTTCTGTAGGTTATCAGTTATGGTTGCTACATAAATAATATATAATAAGGGACTAAGAACTCCGCCCTGTGGGACCCCCTTATACGTTATCCTCAACTCCTCATCGAGATGCTCAGTGTATATGATCCCTTCGTGTGTGAGGAACTTTATAAAACGGATACGTGATTCTGAGCAGCCCAACGAAGAAAGTATAGATAAGAGAATGTCTGTCTTTATATTATCGAACGCACCTTGTACATCTAGGAAAGCGGCTAATAAGTGTTTTTTTTTCTATAAATGCTTCTTGAATTTCAAGTTATAAGTTTACAAAGTTGTCTTTACAGGACTTGCCTTTTTTGAATCCATGTTGGTTGCTAGGGATGACATTGTTTTTCTCGATCCACCACTGTTACGGACAGAAGTAAAATAATATTTTATAAGTGAAATAATTATAGTTAGTTTTTAAGATAAGAAAATTCGTTAGATAAATATAAGAATTTTATGTCTTTCGAGAAAAATGATGTAATATAGTTTAAGTGACTGCGAGAAAATATATGTTTGGATTTTAGGCGTAAAGCGATAAGCATAGTAAAAGGGAGTATAGTTTTCAAAGATTGTGAAGGGAAAAGAATTCCTAAAACAGTCAAGCGATAATTTTAGTTCAGCGAGATATTATTGTATTTTTTTATGTATTTTGTGTCTAGAAAATTAAGCTTCTAATGTTATATTATAATAATAGTTGATCTACTATGTACTATATTAAGTTATAAATTAAAAGCGTTATTATTATTAGTTATTAGTTATTATTATCAGTTGTCAGTTATTATTAAATGTTAAATCAAAAGCTATGTTAAGTTGTATAAGTTTACTTGCGTTATTATTAATATTTGCGTTAACAATGAAATTTTTTCAACACGTGCATGAAAAAGGCCCTTTTTTGTGCATCAGAAATGAACGGAAAGTTGAATATTTCTATGCAGCGGGAGGGGAAATTTTCCCACCCGCCGGAGCGGGAGGGAATATTATTAAAAATCGCCATTTATTGACAATTCTACGGTGAAAATTTCTACCAGGGAGGTTTTATGATGTAATTGATGGAATTCGCATTATGGAGTTATTATTGAGATGTGTTTAACAATATTCACTTTATCAAGTATTTCTTATTTCAGAGTGTTATTTTCTTTTAAATAAACACGTTATTAACTATAATTTTCTAATTTGAAAATATTTATGCTTTGCGCTTATTGTCATAAATATCATTATTTTGAGTTTTCGTAAGCATTATATTTTATCCTGTTCTTCATAAATGTTCTTATTTTAATTAACATTTCTAAATAATCATTTCTCTGGTTCGATTATATATTTCTCTAATAAATATGCTAAGAAAAGAGGATAATTGATTTCTTAAAAACTAATAATAATATATTACTTCAATCCGAATACAAATATTTTACCTTCGAAATTAGTGATTTTCGTTTACAGTGAGGTACGGGCCGGACACGTTAAGAAATGCATGTTGGGATCTTGGACGGATGCAGAAATTTGTTTGGAGGAATGTAGAATTAAATCCCAAAGTTTACGGAAAAACCATTTTGTGGTCAAACGTATAAGGAATTCGCCCTGAGTACCTATATATTACATATTATAACACACTTTTTTATTAGCGGTTATTGAAAAATGGATTATTTAATCCTTTCCGCGCAACTGAATCCATCGGACAAACAAACTAAAAATTCTAATGCGAATACGCGAACAAACTCAAAATTTTATGGGCGCCAGGTGCTGTAGCACCGGATTCAGTTGGCGTCGCTGGGCTGGTTTAATCGAGAGCAGGAACTCACTGAAACGAGATTCCTGGCCTGAGCCAACAGTGGGAATTAAGGATGCGGGAATGGGTGTCTAACTATAATAAAAATTGCGAATTTAAGTTCCAAGATGAACAAAAGAAATTTAGCATATATTAAGACCAAAAGAACAAAATACAGAGCAAAAGTGATTTTACGGCGAGAAATACGGAATTTAATCGGATAACAGTACAAGAAACGCGAGAAACTAATCTATATAATTGTTCGAATTACGAAAGAAATACGCATAAATATCTTAAAATACTAAACGAAACGAAACGACTTTTACTCGGCGGCAGCGCTAGCGAACGCGGAGACAAATCGGCGAGATTTGAGGGGAGCTCGGTACCTGAGGGAAGAAGCCCGGTTTCCAAAGTAGACCTCTGGGTTCCTCTCGTACTGGCACTCTGACGCTGACCTGCTGGTCGGCTCGGACGATTTCTCGTAGACTCGCTGGCTGCGTCGAAGTGGCGGACGTATACGAGCGGGCTTGCTCGGCGGACTCGAACCTGTTTCCGTGGCGGACGAAGTCGGATCTTACCCTTTGGTGGATGGAATCGATCTTAACGCTCCAGCGGACGTACTCTAACTGAGGGCACGACGCGCACTTCGCGGAGGGGAAGGGCATGACGCGCACTTCGCAGAGGGGAAGGGCGCGCGGCCGGGCCCCGGAAATTCACGCACGCGCGCTAGCGCTGCTGGGCTGGGTTCGCGCGCGAATTTAAAAAAAAACCAACTATTCTTATGACTACGTTATAATATATAGGGGGCGAGTGCCTAAAAACTATAAATTTATCGCACTACCTGTCAGTATCAAAGAACAAACAGAAATACATTTAAATTCTAACACAAATTTAGCTGGTCCAGCTAACTTACAAAATTGACTAGATACTGGTAGGGCTGGCCGACCGCTTGAAGGACGAGACCCAATAAAAGCAGTGTTTGTCAATCTGACCTCTCTACGATGCCACGGTGATTACCTTCGCCAATACCTCACAGATCATCCCACTTACCTCATTTTTAGGGTAGCGGAGACCAGTTTGAGCGATCCCATTAGTGATGGCGTGTTTTGTGTACCCAGTTTTAAAGTCTTCAGACAATATAGAAATCTCAACCTTTGTGGAGTTGCCCTGTATGTGCGTGACTATTACAGGGTTAAGATATGAGAATGTTCTAATACTACTGGTGCTTGAGAATGTTCTAATGCTACTAATTTTTGTCGCCGTGATCTATCGTATCTTTTGGAAAAAGTCAGACATGCTCTCACTACTTAGAAAACATTCTCTCAATTATAGTCAAAAAATAATCATGGGAGACTTGACCGGCGATCTTGTTAAAGACACTGCAGACTTAAATTTAATAAGGCAACTATCCGATGAATTATCGATTCAGATCGTTCAGCATGGGTTGACGCACAAACACAGCTCCTATGTGTCAAGTACTTGAATAAACAGTATGTTTGTAGGCAGCAACAATAACGTTATTAACTATGAAAATGACTAACAATTATTAATGTATTAACAATGACAAGTTAGCTAGATTTCTGCGGGGAGGTGACTGCTTACTATTCCAGACAGACCTAACGGAAGTTGACTCTGCGCTCCATCAGCTTAGCTCAAAACTTTTGAAGGCCATTAACGCATTTCTTCTCTTGAGTGCGCGGTGAGGATGGCATCCTGCAGTGTGCTGAAGTGAGAGACCTGTAAGTCATTGGTAACATACTAGTGAGGCTGTTCAAAGCCTTTCTCTTGAGCGAAACTTTCCCGGCCCTTTAAAAGAGAGCACACGTCATCCCTCAACAAGTGCTCTGCGCCACCCGCGCCATTTGATTTCCGCTCGAAAGCGCTCTTACGCTTTCTTTTAGAGGTGCTGAAGAAGATAGTTCATGAGCAGCTCATCGAACACCTGGTGAGGTGTGGGCTTCTTGATTCGTGACAGACTGGTTTTAGAAAATTTCACTTGACGGACACTGCTATGTTAAAATTGACAGAGGACATTAGTACTGGCATGAGAAGGAAATTAGTTACTATTTTTCTGCTTTTTGATTTTTCTAAGGCATTCGACATGGTTTCACTTGGATGGCTGCTGCTGCTGTTTTGCATATACATAAACAATTTTGTTGGGATATTTGATAGTGAGCGGGTCAAACATCTTTTCTATACTGATGATCTGGAAGTATATACTCAGGTGCCGAGTGGTGATCTGGCTGAGGAGATGGCGGTGCTGGAGTCGGCTGCTGTGGCTGTGTCCGAATGGTCTGAGCATGCGTCCCTTAGGCCGAACACAGAAAATACCAAAACAATTATTTCGGGCAGAAGTGCCACAGGTCAGAAAATATATAATGAGGATCTTCCAGGTGTTTGCATAGGCGACGGCGTGTATGTTTTGTTTCTGGGCTGTCACGAGCCTTGGTATTGTTCTTGATGGTGGAATGACATGAAGGCCGCATTTACATTAAGTCACTAAAAAATTCAATCATGTATAGTATGGGCTGCGGTTCTTCCGTCGGTTCACCACTAAGGCTCTATGCAAATGGCTGTCTGTAGCGCTGCTGTTTCCTCATCTAAACTACTGCTAGCTAGTATACTTGAACGCAACACTTAAACAAAGACGAAGACTGCAGGTACTGCAAAACTCTTGCGTTCTATACATATATGGTGTTAGGAGGGTTGCTCGCATCACACCATATAGGAGAAAGCTAGGTTGGCTTCATACAGACTCTAAAAGAATTATTTCACTCTCATACTTATGTACACAATTCTCAGAATTGCTCAGCCTAGTTAGTTAGAGTAGTTCTTCACTATACACTTTCTCAAGGGTCCTTTGCGCGGTGATGTTAAAGAGCTTGCGGTTTCATAACACACCAAAACTACTGATAATGCTTTTAAAATTGAAAGCGCAGTGTTGTGGAACTTTCTCCCGTCCTCAATCAGATTATATTCCATCACTTTTTAGCTTTAAGCGAGCATTGAGGAGGCACATGTTTGAACTCGATAGACAATGTCGTTATGTCATATATGGTTGTTTCCTCGTCCTAATTTATTACTAAGTTTGAAGTGGGAAGTGAATATATTTATAGTATGAGTGACTGGCATGAATAGGGCAGAAGCGTGTGTGCAACTAGGGCTGTGATGGAGCGTGAGCGTTGGGCAATTAATTTCTGTGATCTGACTAAGAAGACTAATTAACTTGAAAAATAGTGGATTTTATTGATTTGTCTTTTTTTAACTTACCAGGAGAGCTCATGAGATCCGGGACACCAATTTTGCTAAAACTTTGTCTAAAGTTTTGTTCTGGTATGAGTACTCAAAAGCCAAAAGCGCAGATTCTAATGCTCTCTTATTCCTAAGATACTCAATACCATGATTTTTGCAACAAATACATAATAATAGTTGTAAATCCTGTAATAAACACTGTTTATATTCAACTGCACATGTTTTTATGCAATTCATTTATACTTGTAGACCTTAAACATGTAATGTTCAACTATTAAATAAAAATATTTGGTAATATAAAACCATTAGGTCTACAAGAATAAATCAATTGCATAAAAACCTGCGCAGACCTAAGCTTCAGACAAAGTTTCAGCCAAATTGGTGACCCAGATCTCATGGTCTCTCCTGGTAAGTCTCTCTCGCTTTCTCTTTTCTTATTTTTCAGCTGCTAGTTTAATTATACAAAATCAAAAAAGAAATTAATATTCTTTACTCTCACTCTAATGACTTCCTGTTTCTATAAGGAAGTAACATTATAAATAAATAAACTGATTCTGATTTTCGACGATTTTATATAATGTACAGTAAAGAGTACGAGCTACTGAAGCTATGGCAAGCATTGATAAATGAACCAACTGTTTAAGTTGTTCGATCTATTCCATGTTTTATTTCTTCTCTTCTGTTTTTTTTTTTGGAAAATCATAATCAAAGTTTATAAAACAAAAAAAAAGAATTCTTTATCTTATTTATGCAGGTTCAGTTAATAAACTCATCATCGAGATAGTAAATATGACAATATAGTGAAACGGGAATGTAAGCCATAATAGACAAAACTCTGCTTTGTGCCTGTGTTTAAACGGAAATACACAGACAGCAGAGGTGTACGAAAGCAAGTCAGACTCGCGTGCTCAACAGCAAGAGGTACCTCGGGGAAAGGGGGGAAAGTAGCTCTCCTTTTACGATACGTATGCCTAGCAGTACTGATCTGCGTGCTGAGCGCAAAAAACGCCTTTTCACGCAATTTGACAATTTCTCTCGGCAATTTCACTCCACACACCTCTTGCTTTGCCATTGCGCTCCTCGTCGCGGTTGCATTTCACTGCCTGCATCTACCGTTGCATGCCAGGAAACTCCCGGCCTTTAGCGACTCTACACTTTTCTTCTAGAACTGCAACGAGCAGCTGGAATCAACGGCAGAAGCAGCGTGCGAGTGGCGCTATTTTTAGTAGCAATCAAAGGTAGGCCTGCAGCCAAGAATGATTTATCAGCTGAGTGCACGTGAACACGGGCTTGCGAATGTCTACTCAGCTGAACGCAAGCGCAGCGTTCACTACGTCTCCCACTCGTAAGTGGAGGCTGAATTTTCTCTCTCGCTACGCTACGTGTGTGAACGGTAGGGGCCGTGACGTAGCAGCCATAGTGCCATGCGTAGGCACGCGCCGTAGTGTTCGGCAGTAAGAGCGAGAGAGAGAGAGAGAGAGAGAGCGCACAAGTTCGCCTTGGCACACGTAAGTGCCGAGGACTGTTAAAGCATAACTGATTACTGCGAGGTCGCGCAACCACGACGTTTACGTATTAATTCTTTTATTAATTCAATTTTCATATTTTTCTATTAGTTTATTTTGATAAATGTTTTTGTCTTTGTTAATAAATTGTTCTATTCGATTCAACCGTCCCAGGTCGCCGATTACTGCCGCCTCTGCGTGTATCGGGCAGCCTCTCTGCTGGATACATATACTGAGTTTGTCTGGAAGATCTTTAGCTTGATTCATAGGTGGATCATATCCACCTTTCGTCATTGGCTTTGCACGCTGTGGCCATAGCACGTGCGACCAATGTCCGCTAGACACAGCAGCCACATCAACAGAGTCTTGCGCACGATCGCGCAAGGCAGTGGCCCGCCTTTATCCCCGTTACAGTAGCGTAGCGTCAACTCATAGGTTTATTTATAAACTGATAAGATTTTAGTATCTCAAAATATTCGTTTTTAATTTATAATGTCCTAATATTTTTCAAATTTATTTTTGGCTTGTGATTTGATTTTGTAAAGAGCCTGGTAGAGGGACGTAGCTAAAACTTTTGAAAAGTTGGCTATTGAATTAAAGTTGGGATAAAGTTTGTCTTAAACAATAGAATCTATTTTTATTCAAATATTCTTTACCGTGTGAACAATACTTTCATTTAACATTAAACAAAAATTTAGTTAATACTTGAAATCAAAAAATTTCTTTCAATCGAGGAATCGAAAAATTATATAATTGACATCTTAAAGTATAATTCGTAATACGTGAAAAAAATAACTATAAAGTTCTCTAAAGCTCTCAAAAAAAAAAAATAATAAATCAGCCTATCAAGCGGTATAAAAGTTTGAATAAATAATTGTTCTATTCACAGAAGACAGATTCTTAATAATCTATTCATCAACGCGAATAATATGAATTTTATTTTACTTGCTGCTCTTTAATGAATAAACTATCTTTAACTTTTTATCAATAGATGTTTATTAATAATTATCTTTTATTACAGGGTATCACAATCAAGCCTTTGGTAAAATTTTTAAATGTTAAAAGAGCTGAGAAACGTAAACCCACAATGAATGAAAGAATACACGAGCGAGTAAGTATTTCTCATATATATTAGGAGGTATCTTCGTATTTTTTTCTAATAACTCTCCAGTTCGTAGAGAAAGTATTTAAAAAAAATAAATTTGTGTTTTTTGTGTTTATAAACGTTTTATAAACATCAGTAAAATTATATCTAGTAATAAATTTATAAGAAGTTCAACTTGATTAATAATTCTATTTGAAACAGAATCTAATTTAGTTATGAACATTTTAACCTTTAGACTGTCGGGTTTTCAGATATCAAACCGCCCTTTATAAGTGCCCAAGTGTGTATCTTGTATCATGTACAAAGTATGTTCAAAATACTTCTTTTGAGTACCACTTCAGAATAAACGGATTACATTTCCAAAAAAAAATGAAAAAATAATTATTAGAGATACTTATGTGCGTATATTTCACTTTTAAATAATTTATTACTAAAATTTTGCACATACGTAACTCTAATAATTATTTTTTGAGTTTTTTTTTCGGAAATGTAATCCGTTAATTCTGTAGTAGTACTCAAAAGAAGTATTTTAAACCCAACATGGTATAAATTGATGAGCTGGTTGGCGAGAAAACCTGTGGTAAGTGGGTAAAATAGGCAAAATTCAAGGTTTTCAACGATAAGGGATATTAGAGACTTAAATCTAGTTCAAACATAAATCTAGTTCAAACATAAATTTAGTTCAATCTTAAATCTAGTTACTTTATTAGTATTTAGCTAAGGCTCTAGCTTTTGATAGATACCGATACATTCGAAAAATATGCACTTGGTCAAAAGTTATGAGTAAAAATCAAATGGGTGCCCACAACCGAACCCTTTCCCCTACTATTTTAAATAGTAATAAAAGTTTTTGTCATTTTCAGTGATTTCAACTTAGGTTGGCCCCCTTAAACCTTGTATATCTAAACATTTTTTAAACTATTGAACTTATAATTTTATTTCTTACGAAGCTCCATTTAATCAACAATTAATTTACTCGTTTAATTATTCACTCTGCGGGTCCAGTCACAAGCTTTAACGAGGCGCAAGAGTAATCAGTGAAGACTAGTTACTGGCGTGATAATCACTCTGCAGTGCTGAGTGCTCCATGAACAATTAGTCATTTTATCAGATTACTCATAAAAATTCTAAATAAACGGTATTCGGGGTTAAGATAGGTAGAAGTGACCCAGAGCCGAATCTCAAAACTACTTACATACCCCGATAGGTACCCCAAAAAAATTTTTTTTTCCAAATGGATATGGTAGAATGCACCAAAATTCATAATTTCCAAAAGGATTTGGTAGTAAATCCCCCTAGGGTCGAAAGATATGACTGTTTTACCATTCTGGACCAATTTAAGGGGACTGATTGAGCTTTTCCGAAATCCGGGAAAATTCGTATTAGAAGCGCCATAATTGCCCAATATGATCCATTTTACCTCGATTTTTTTATGCAAGTTAGCCAGAGAAAAGAATTAAAACGTAAAAAGAGCGATTTTTTGCTTTAGTGTTAGGTGAGGACTAAGGGAGGACAAAAAATTTTTTTTTAGGGTACCTATAAGGTTATTATTAATTTTGTGATTCGGCTCCACGTCACTTTTACCTATCTTAATCCCAAATACCCTTTAATTAAAAGGACACTGAAACTCCTGAAGGAGGAGCGCAACTCATATAATGCATAAATATAAAAGCAGGTAATGACAACGATGGAGTAACAGAATAAGACTTAGACTGCTGCATCGTATATTTTGGTACGAGGCTTACATGGAAAAAATTTTTTTTCTTTTCATTGTAAATAGATTGTTACAAATAAAAATGTAACAATAATTTTTATAAAAATTTCAAAATAATATTTTGAAATGTATTAATATAATTATATTATATATTAAATATTGCACCTGTTTTTATATACAAAACATGAAATTTATTTTTATACAATTTTACTTAATAAACTTATAATATAGTAGGATCCCAGCACACAGACGCTTCCGTGGAATATTCGAATTATACAAAATCGAATATAGCACGGAACCTTTCAGTAAGCTTCTGGAAAGATTGCCTGAAACATTTGAGGAATCTTCCATAAAAGCTTTCCAGACATCTTTGAAGAATCTTCTTCTAACCTTCCTTAAAAGGTTCGACAGAAACTTCCTAGAAGCTCTCCCGGAAGATTGCAGTAAAGAATTCGGAAAGCTTTACGGAAGATCACATAATTTCTATCCTGCAAGATTTCTTGTAAGATTCTTGGAAGTAAAGTTGAAGATTTAGTAAGGTTGAACTAGAATCTTTCCAGGAAGTTTCTAACAAGATTCGTGGAAGCTTACATGGAATATTCGACAAATTGTATATTCCACGGAACCTTCCAGTAAGCGTCTGAATTGATTGCCTGAAATATTGAAGAAATCTTCCATCAAAGCTCTCCAGACATCTTTCAGGAATCTTTGAATCACCTTTCTTAAAAGGTTCAATAAATCCTTTCTAGGAGTTTTTCCAAAAGATTATAGTGAGGAATTTGTCCCAATCTTTGTCTTTCTAGTAAAAAATGCAACCATCTGACTTTTTATTTTGATATTAATACATGATTAAAATTTGATTATAAATTTATAAAAAATAGCAATTTAAATAATAATTATTAACAGTTATTTTTGGATTTTATAGATTGTAGAGTACAAATTATTTATGTAATTTTTGTAAAATTTCTAAGATTGTAGAAATTTTGGAGTAGATTAATAAATTTATTTATATGAATCTTTTTCGATATACATAACCACCGAACGATAGCATCTTTTTCGAATTAATAACATTGCAATGGATCACTTACTTGCCGTCACACAACTGATTTTTTGATCGGTTGTGTGACTTGGCGTTCGCACCAATAGAGGGCACTTTGAATTCTTCTCCAGGATTCGAAGAGCTCAGTACACTTAAAACCGAGTTAATATCTCTCGGCAGACGTCTAAGGTGGAGCAGCTAGTGCCTTACTGAGGAGTCCACTCTAGCTGCTCGAGAACGAAACGTCTTATTTTTGTTGGACATTACGCTTTACAGCCTTCGAATCTTGGAGGAGAATGCGTGCTCTGCCCTTTATATCAAAAATAACAGCTTGGTTCGGAGTAGATCAATAAATTCATTTATA
>JAPYZB010002262.1:0-12379 GCA_030522745.1 Eupelmus kiefferi
TTTCAAGTTTTCCAATCGATCGCGAAAATAGCCGTCATTGCGCAAACTCTCTTTGCTAAAATTGAATCGCTCATGATGTGGGTCATGCGTTTCGCGTCGGGCTCGCGCGCACGTGCGAAATCGAGAGTTTCGAGCTGTCCGATTTCGCGGATAATTGGACGTCTGATATTAGGAGGGCCGCGCGCGCAGCTCTGCCAGAATCGCTCGGCCGTGAGCGGATAAAGTCCGCGAAAGCTACGCGCGCGGCTCGCGCGATAGCACGCGCGAGTTGCATTGTCGCAATGCTTGAACCGCTGCCAGACGTCAGTCTTTCGTTTACGGAGCGAGAGAGAACGAGCCATCCACCTTAGGTTGAGGCGTTGCAGAGTCTAGAGCCGATCGACCTTCGATTGCGCCGAATAATGAGGCTAGCGAGCCAAGCGATGTTCGTTGGGTTATTGCTGCAAGGGGCTTGAACGTAGCCGTAATTCTCGGGCTTATCGGAACTGACTTTTTTATGGCTCGCTTTGCCAACAGAGAGTTTCTTGCTGTAGAGCGATGTCGGATACTCAATAATGTAATTTGCGATTGATTAATGTTGGTTTATGAGCTGAGCTGAGATTTATCAATTTTCAGTTACGTTGTAAGTAATTGCATTAAGATTATGCTATTTGCGTTTTAATTTTTGATATGATGAATAATTTCAATGACAATAATAATTTAGCTGTTCTTCAAGAGAAAGACGATTGCAATTTTATTTAATAAGATTTAATAAATTCAAATAATTACCAACATCTAAAAATGTCTACTCCAAAACAGATTAATTTTCAATCAAAACCACATAAATCGTCGCGAGCAGGCCGACCTGCGCGCAAAAAAGGAGTCTTCCGTAAAAACGAAAAAACGCTCTCGCCAGACGCGCGGCCGTTTTTATAGCTCCTTGTTTAGAGCCCGTCTATTGCACATCGCGCCCGCCGCTCGCTTTATCGCCGTCTTTTTTCTCGCGCTCTTCGAGCCTCCAGTCCTCAGCGTAGTTCTCACACATTTCTCTGCACTGGCATATACGCGGAGAAAGGAGAGCCTCGCTTCACGGATTTATTTGCCTTTCCCGGGGCTCCCGCTCGAATGGAAGCCGAGAATCACGCTCCGCTGATCGCGCGCGTTCGATGATTCAAGGGGGCCCGCCGCGATTTTCATTTCCGCAGGATGACGAAACTTTATTAATAACATAATTATTAATAAGCGTCACGGTTCGTTTAACCCTGGCCGACGAAAAATAAAAAAGCCGAGGAGAACCGTGAATTTTAGCCCGCGAAACCTCGAATCCGCGCGCGGCGATTATTACGATGATTACATCGTCCGCGGCGTATATAAGTATAACAATGATGAGCCGGGGAAGCTATACCGATGATGCCTCGATTTTTTCCCGTGAGAACGCGCTCGCGCAACTTTTACGCTCTTTTAGCCGAGTATATATAAGGCGTTGCCTGGCTCTGAAATATCGGTCGAGCGATTTTTCTTTCGAAAAACTATAAAGCAAAAAAATCGCGAAACCCCGCGCGGAATCGGCTTCTCGGATCTCGGGCGCGATTAGCCGGGACTGGAGAGAAAAAAATAAAACCCTAACGCTCACAATGCGCGCAATTATCGTTACGCCGAGGCGTCGCGTCGTAACAATAAAAGAAGTGCAAAGAAAAAAAGCAATCAGTCGATCGTTCGCCGCTCGCCTAGAACAATGGTCCCTTTTTTTTCAGCGGCGTCTTCTGCTCGCAAAATCGCGCTTCGCGGGCAATTATATCGTCGTAAAATAGTCGCGCCTCGCGGAGACGGTTGCCCAGCCCCCCCTGGCTTTAGTATGCGGCGGGTCGCAGCTCGACAATGCTGCTCTTTCTCGTTGTTACAAAACGCGCGGGCGCGCGCCTGCCTCGCGTTGTAATTCCGTGGGAATGCGATCGCTTAAGAAAGCGGCCTGCGCGATTGTTGCCGGCTTACGCATGTTCGGTGTGGGGCCAGGCGGTATATGGAAGATATATATCGTCGGCGAGCGCGCGATAAAATCAGGGGAAAAGGAGGAAAGACAGAGAGAGAGAGGTGGCTAATGAACGGCAGACGAAACTCGTTCGCGCTTTGAGCTGGGCTGCGAGCGCGGTTGCGCAGTAATTGACGCTCGCGAGTTGCACTTGTCTTCGGCTGGAGTAAGCGACGGATAGTGACGCAATTAGGGGGAATCGTTTGTCGAGAGCTGCTTGGGCTGCGTGTGTGTATGGGATTTACTGTATAGTGGAGTAGAGCTACGTGGTTCAAATTTTTTTATGCGCAGGTTAGACGTTGAAGAAATACAATATTTCCGTCAAGTGATTTTAAATTACTTATTATAGGTACGAATACTTTTTCAAACTCATTAATATTAACTGTTCAACTTTGAAATCAATAATTAATTAAGAACATATATATTTTTCAGGAAGAATACATCATCTTTAGAACCACAAGCACGCGCGCAAAAAAAAAACAATTTAATAGAGCCAATACATACTTTATTTTGCCCGTCGGCCGCGGCATTGTAAGGAAGTCGTTAGCGGAACGTTTAAGGGAAAGAAGTTGCGGCTTCTTGACGCAGCGTGAAAAGAGCTCGTCCCTGCGATCAGCCGTGCGCCGCTTTGTGCTTTGCTCGCGCGCGCGCCTCGTCCAAGGGGGAATATATAAAGTCGATGATTCGCGCTCATAAATCTTAACTGATTAGGGAAGTTCCGCGGCGAAGTTGCCGGTATATTTATCCCATTGAGTCCTGTCGGCTGCCGGATCCTTTGTGGCTCTCTGGCTAAAGACGCGCCGCGTGCCTGCTGCCACCCAAGCCGGCCCAACAAAAAGCACCCGCGTAATAATAATTAGCGACCGCGACGTAGAAAGACTTCGGCTTCTTTTGCTATGCTAGCTCGGCGTACAAAGCTCTTTTATATTTACAGGCTTGTTTGCGTCGAACCTTGTCCTTGAAAAGTTTTGCGGATACTTCCCTTAGATTTTTAATGGTTTATTACCGCCTATAGCTTTTCCGGGTGAATAAAAACGCAGCTAGAGCGCGGCTTGTTTATTCGTCCAGCGCGAATCTAATAAAGATCCGATCTGACCAAGGTCGAGAAAGCGAGAGGGAGAGGGAGAGAGCTTGGCTATAAAGCCCGAATCGCGGTTTAAGCCGTTCGAGCTTCCCAGGGTCTCTCTCTCTCATTACGGTCCTTCCTTCCTGCCCTCCTTGACCCTCTTCACAAGTTTGGCTTTCTACATACTGCCGGAGCGCTCTCGCACTCGTGATTTTCTCCCGGCGCGCATTCGAACGCGCATGCGAAACTCGTTAGCTCTAACGATTTTCAATTCCCCGACAATTCAAACTTCGGCCACGCGAGCGAAATTTCCGCGAAACTCTCGGCGCAGATACGCGCGCGCGCGCGCGAGTGAATTAAGAGAGAGGGGGGAAAAAAAGAGTTGCGAAAAAGACGTGAAAAGAAAAATTGCTGTTTTACGATTCGAGCATTGTTGCGGAGCTAGACGCGTCATCGCGCGAGAACGGAAGCCGGATTATATTCGCGACGCATTAGAGAGAGGGACGAGAGAGTAGCGCTGGTTTCGCACGGCCCACCGGACGCGCCTTTAGGCGGAGACTCGCGCGCACGTCGAATCCTCCCATTGTAAGCGAGCGAGCGCGTAATGGTCCGGCCGCTGCATTCGCGGCAGCTGGTTATTGATATGGTGCACGTTTGCACGCGTGTATCTCGGACAAAAGGGATCGTAAGCGCGACCCACATTCGGCCCTTATACGCAACTCCGGATGTCGCGTTATTGTCCGATTTTCCTTTTTTCTTCTCGGTACATAGCGAGATTTGTTCGTTATAAAAATTTTGACCGCGACTAAAATAAAATTTCCATGTCCCAAGTAAAGAAGACAGTCGCTATCAAAGCAAATTAGACGAGAGTCAGGCCCGCGGAGGCGTTGATCGAGCCTTTGCCGGCAAGCGTGGGAGACTTCCGGCTAAGGGCAATAATCTCGGAGGCTCTCGCGCAATCAGGCAAAAGTGTAAATTACTTCTCCCCGGCTGGCGCAGCTACACAACTGAGCTCGCTCGCGCGCGCGTCTCTTTGTCTCAGCGGCGTGGACGGGCTCTCTCTCGAATCTCCGAGGAATCCATCCTGACGGGGCTTCGGCACGGCGATATCCACCCTTCTACGATAATAAAGCCCTCGCTCCGCCATTTCCCAGGAGCTATTAGAGCAAACTATATACCGGCTGACAAATGCGCGCCGGGCAATCAATAGGCAAGCTCGCGGACGACGGCAGCTCGATCGGCTTTGATTGGATTGAGAGCGTTTCTGAGTGTATCCCATTTCTCGTCTTTCATTTCGCTTTCTGTATATTAGAATATCGACTGGGGTTCGACCCAATTTTTACAGTCGTAAGATTATTAATATGTCCGCTGATTGTGAACGGATCGTACTTGCTATCCGACTACGATTAGACGCTGTGGAACCCCCGCTGCAGTCGGAGAGGAGTTAAATGAGCGTCGCTACTGTATACAGATTAATTTCTTCATTTTTTGTACAAGAGAGTGAGAGAAGGAGGTATATTAGTTTTCAACGAGTGCCTGAATAATGCGGTTAATCGAGAGCTCGGCAGTTTGGTTAGTAAGTCGGCGAAACATTAATCATTGGCAGTGCTAGGCGATAGAGTCGTTGAGAGTAAAGTACAGACAAGCCTGGGATTCTCGATTCGGCGCTTCGTCATCAGCAGGGAGAGAGGCAGAAAAAGCGAGCTAACAACAGTCAAGCGGAATCGAGAATCCGCGAGCTTGCTTGATGAGTGTGAGTATGTGTGTATTGTGTCGAGTGGTAGTCGGCGCTGTTGTATACATAGAGAGAGCAGCGCTTGGAGCGCGCTAACACACGCACACATAGAGATACAGAAAGAAAAGACACAGGTGTCGTGGCTTAGTTACTCACCTTTCTTGGGTATGAGGGATTTGAGCAGCATGACGGCGTTGTCGTCGCAGGCCCAGCCGTGCATTTTTCTATAGCTGTCCCGGCCCTTCTCCGTCAGCTTGTCCCAGGGCTTGGGCTTGCTCAGCAGCTCGCTCACCGTGCCCTGGCTCAGCCCTAGCACGTATTTCGCGAACAGCCGCTGGCCAATGTTGTGTATCGAGAGCAGCTCGCGCACCCGCCTCGCGATGTGCAGCGTGTCCAGATTCTGGGAGGCGTACTTGTCCATGTTGTAGCGCAGCATCTCCTGGAGCCTGGCCTCCATCGGGTCGCCTTTCGGTATCAGCGACTCACCGAGCCTGCCGGCCATGCCCGCAGCGCCGAACTCGTCGCCGAATCTGAACGGATGCGAGCGCTCGTCGAAGCGGAACGGGCTCTTGAGGCTGTCGAGGACGCTGAGGCCGGCACCGGCGGCGGCGGCGCCGATGTTGTTGTTGGCCAGGTGGTGGCTGTTGTTGTTGTTGTTGTGGCAGATGGCCGACTCCTCGGCTGGGCTCTTGGGCGGCTGCTGCTGCTGCTGCTGCTGGGCTGCCGGATTGCTGGTGATGATGGGTCCGTTGAGCTCTAGGGGCTGGAGCTGGATCGGCGGCGAGGTGAGCGTCGTCGTGGAGGAGGGCGTGGGCGGCGCCGGGGTCTCGTGGCCCGAGGAGACGGGCGTCGTGGCCTTCTCGGCCGAGTCGAGGAGTCCGCTGGCGCTGCCGAGGAGGGGCGTGCTCGACTTGGCGGGCGTGCTCGAGGCTGAGATCGGATCTGTTGGCGACGGAAGGTGGTGATTTAGAGCGACGGTCGTGCTGGGCAGCACAGGCGGAGGCTGAGCCGGCTGCTGCTGCTGCTGCTGCTGTGCAGGTTGCTGCTGCGAGCCGAGCAGCGCACTCGGATGTAGGCCGACTGTGGATGCTTGGGAGGTCGGTTGCTGCTGTTGCTGTTGCTGTTGCTGCTGCTGACTCATGATTGACCTCTCCAGGGATCGCCTCCAGTTGGCGACGATTTCCTCGCCGAGGAAGGAGCCGAAGGTCTCGACGTTTTGCAGGGGCGGCGGAAAGAGGAGCGAGGAGGTGGTCGAGGTGGCGCCGCAGGACGAGGAGGGAGTCGGGGTGGAGCGGCTCGGGTGTGACGACTGGGAGGATGACACGAGGCTGCTGGATGGGGCCGCCGCCGTAGAGGCGGCGATCACCGCAGCGTTGTGGGGCGAGGCGGTCGCGGCACGCTGCAGGGGCGACGCAAGTCCACCTGCAATGCCAAAGAAAACAAGGCACCCGGTAACAAACACGTTTTTTCCTTTTTTTTCTTATCGCGGATTGATTGATGCTTGGGGGGGAGCGGGGATGATCGACCATTTCTATTGGCCCGACACTCTCTTTCGATGCATCCATCGACGTTTGCAGTTTTATGTAAGTGTAATGTTAACTTTGAAAATCATAATGACAAAAAAGTTTAATCAGAACTAAAGAAAATGAACGTAAAACATCAGTGTGCGCAACAACAAAGGACAGTACAAGGGTCAACATTATCGAAATCTCGCGGCGAGCGAGGATCAATTTGATAATTGCGGTCTACAATAAGTCCTCCCACACAAGTGGCACAATAAAAGTAAAAGTTTTCATTCTGAAGAGCAAATCATATACACTCGCGCGCGAGGGTCGGAGTTTCCGGGGATCGCGAGGGGGTGGGGGTACAGGGGGGAGGGCACTCGACATTCGGAGATTTGGCTTCGCGAGTCTGCGTGTGTATATACGCGCTCGGGGGGTATAGGAGAAGAGAGAGGCAGCTTCCGAATTCGACAGCGGGCCAGACGGGCGCGCTCACAGAGAAGAGGAAGAGGATAGCAATGCGCGCACATGGCGCGGGGCGCGAGCCGCTGTGGGAGGAGGCGGCAGAGGAGTTTTCGGCAGAGAGAACGGGGTGACGTTGCAGTTACGCTCCCTCCGCGTGTCTCTCTTCTCGGATCGATTCATAATAAACTCGGGTGGCGTGCGCCCGAAAACAATGGCCAGCCGGAGCCAAAGAGAGAGGGCAAATATTGCGAGTATCGTCCACAAATTTGTGAGAGCGCGTGCCTTGCCTTAGCGACGCGCGGTATCGTTGCAGGGCTGATATACGCTGGCGGTGGGCTGGGCTGGGGGGGGCGGATGGAGGAAGGTTTCGGGATCTCGGGGGGTGGGCGTTTCGGGGATCGAGTGAGAGAGTGAGTGAAAGAGAAAGAGAAAATGCGAGATAGATGGAGAGATTTAACGTGTGTTTTTTTGGTCTGCGCTGTTTCGTTTCTCGCAGGTAATATGTACACACGGGAAAGAGTAGACGCGCCGAGTGAAATCTGCGCAGCGAGCGAAAGGTGGAGAGAAAGAGAAAGAGAGCGAGCCTTTTTCGAGGAGTCAATAAAAACGAGTTAGAGAAAAAAAGTGCAGCCTAAGCAACCGTACGGGGAAAGAGAAGAGAGGAGGGACAGAGAGAGTAAAGAAAAATTTTGCGATTTAAAGCCGCTCAGCGAAAGAGGTAGAGATTACGGTGAGAGATAGAATATGAGAAAATCGAAGATAATGAGTGAATGAAGATGATCAGAGAAAGAGAGAGAGATGTTGTTACAGAGAGGAAGGATTAACATGGCAGTATATAGATGACGTTAACAAAAAGAGAAAGAAAGAGAGAATAGAGACAGTGAGAGAGAGAGTAAGCGATTAAAGTGGAGACCGAAGGAGCAGTGTGTGCGAGTACAACCGCAAGCGGGGTTATTATTATATATCGAGTAATCAAAGCTGTTTTCATCTTTGTCATTCATATACTTTTTGTACAAGTGTTACATAAAAAGTAATAATCAACAAAAGTAAATAAAAAAAAAAAATAGTCAGTGTCAGGATTGATTTGTATATGGCCCGAGATAGCAAGTCTCACAACGACGGAGCCTCGGAGAGAGAGTCAGGGCCGAAGATCAGAGCAGCAGCACAGGAATTAGCAAAGCTTTCTTACCCATTTCCACAATCTTTCTCATCACGGTACGCGCCTCTCGCTTATACAAACTACTTAATTAACCAAGCGCGCGTAGTAGCACTCGAACTTTATCAAACAACTAAATATCAACCAATAAACAATACGTGTAAAGCGTAATGTTAAGTTAAAAAATGCACAGACTACGAGTGCCGCGTCATTCGACCGGTCTACGACTCGTCACACTCGAGTACAGGCTGAACTCGCGTGCTCTTACGTGCGCGGCAAGGTAAAGCTAGCTTATAGACTCTGAAAAAGGTGGACTTACCGAGTGCATCGGGCGTGCTGGGCGGCTTGAGGGTCTCGGCCTGTTGCAGGGCCTTGGACCGCTCGATGAGCACCTGCTCCAGGCTCTTGCCGGGCTCGCCGGTCGGTATCTGGGACAGGTCGACGGACCTCAGGACGCTGATCTCGCGCTTCAGGTCCTCGTAGTCCTTCTGTCGGTCTAGCCGGCTCTCGAGCCGGGCGATGTGTTGCCGGCGCGCCTCGAGCTCCTCCTCGAACCTCGCCGTCGTCTGGGCGCTCGTCTCCTGGAGGCGCTGCAGGTGCGCCTGGAGCCTCGACACCTCTTCCATCAACTGGCTGATCTGTTGGGATGATTAAAGGTTTAGTTATGTTCTTTTTTTTCGTTTCTGTGTGAGTGTGTTTACGAGTGTGGATTTTGATGAGGGCAGTGACAGCAAAGTGTATTTGGTATCGAGTATCGGCGATCGAAATTCGATGGCTCGGCAATAAATTCAGGTGGAATATAAAAAATAATTGACGAAATTTTTGCCATAGCTACGTCTGCAGGACAATGGAATAATTAAAGGGCCGGTCAGTGGTAGTCGATTGGAAAATTCATCGGTGCCACGCGAATTTCCGATCAAACCTTTAAACAAACTTTATTGATACGATTCGCTCGTCTCTGGCCAGTATATAGCCAGGTGACAAGTTTATCACTCGTTTCAACAATATTGCACATCGGATTCAGCAAGAATTTTTTTATTAATAGTATTCGAGCAAAATTAAAAGAGGACTGCGCAAAATAGAATGAAATTTCTCGGAAATGAGAATTTCCATCTCAGGAAAAGGTATATTATAGTTTCTTCCCGCTACATAAATAATACACACAATCACGTATTTATGCAAGCTCGACTTCCGGAAAAACTATATTCCTCCACGTCAATTTCTTTGTCCATTAGCTACGTCACCCAATGAACTCTCGCCTGAGTAAATCAAAAATACTCCCATCTCCAAAGACGCAAAAAAATCACCCTCACCTCTCAGCCCCAAATCAATTCTCCATCGACTCTCCCCCTCTCAATAATAAAAAAAACGTCCATTTCTCTGAGGAGTGGCTTTATTAACGACGCGAGAAGCCGAGACTGTCGAGTGGTCGGCTGCGCGCGCTCCGGCCACGTGCTATCGGCGCTTTTCTTTCCTTCCCTCCGAGTGCGCGCGCTGCCGGCTGTCGAACGGGGTGGGAGCTAGGCGAACGCATGATCAATCGCGATCGACCACTCGAGAGCCATCCACGTGTACCTTCGCCCGTCCGCCTATCCCCTTCTCCGGCTCTCTTTTCGCACTGCGCTCTCGTTTTCCACGTGTGCGCGCGCGCCTCGCTGCTTTCCCCGTATCTATATCTACGCGCGCGTATGTAGACTCGAGAGTGCACACGTGCGAAGAGGAGAAAGAGAGATGAAAAGCCCCGGAGCGCATGTAAACTCGCGGATATATGCCAATTGTTTTTCGCCGAGAGCCGATATGCATCCGAGTATCGGGACGCGAGTGTGCTCGCTCCTCCTTTTTTACACACGCGCGCGGCGGGCAAACAGGTTAATCGAGCATCTCGCCTTTTTCCTCTATTTTCGAATTCGCGCTCTCGCCCGTATATACACACACGCCTCCGGTATTTACACAGGCGTGTGCATATCGATGCACTTTGCCGGCTAATACACTCGCAGCGAAACGAAATTAACGAATCAAGCTGGTTAGCGGCGAATCAATGTTGGCAATTACTCGCCGGCGGTGTACGTGTCGCTTGCGCGTGTACATACACACATGCTCCTCTCGTCGCTCTACTCGGTAATCGAGTATCCTTGACGCCCCGCGATGCTTGACTCTTTTCTCCCTCGTTTTCCGTCTCGCGTTATTTTATTCATCGGGCAATCGAACGCGCTGGTTTTCCGCGTAGGCGGGACACTTTTTTTTCCACTTTAGAATCGATATACGCGAGCGCTGCGTGCTCTAAGTTTAAAACGCGCGCCAAGCGTCAATCAAAGCGTTCGGCTACACGCATAATTCATCGTAAAAGTGGCGGAGGGATAATAGCCGCTCGGTCGGGTATAGGTCGAGTTTCCGAAGTTGCGCTGACGATCGCCTGTAATCGCGTCCGCCATTAGTGCCGCTAAGCGCGCGACCGGCGACGTCTGAGTATCGTTAAGGGATCTAGACGACACGGCGCGCTAAGGACAGGTGGAGTTAACACCCGAGAGTCGACGCGACCCGTTCGACGACCTCCCGATAATGCTGAGGGAATGTCGATCGTGAGCGATTGCTCTTGGAGCGCGTTTAATCGCGGAATTTCTCGAACTGAGCTGGTTGGGAATTCATCTGTTAATGGGGGATTGATTGATTAGGTCGCGGTTGTAAATACGAAGTATATTTTTAGTAATTAGTTTATTATCAATCTATTTGCAATTGTTTTTAATAAATCATTAATAATAGTAAGTGGATTTTAACAGTCTGACGAAGCCTGCCTCTTTCTACTTACAATTGACTCCGCGCGACAAAATAAAATTCCAGCGTAAAATAAGTTATAAATTTAATAAAATATCGAGCTTTATCGTGATTTTATTATACATCCCGCATTACCCAGCTCTTACAAATTAACAGTCCCCAGCGTTTTTATAGCCGAAGCCACTTGGCGCTCACTGAAAAATGCAAAGCAGGGAAAAGATTTAGTTTAGAGAGTCAAGGAAGACGGCGCACTTATCGTTAATATGCATTATAAATAAGCCCCCCACCAGCGCGAGAGCCGCACAATGGGAATCGAGGTCGCGCGAACGAATCGGCGCGAATCACTAAGCTAACGCAAATATCGATGGAATTAATAACCAGAGCTAGCACGTGCACCTGCAGCCGAGCGCGAAGGCGTAACCTCCGCAGTTAAATTTAATGCCCGGCCGTATAAAAGACCGGAGAGAGGAAACATCCGATTGTTGCAACTGGTCCGAACGTTATCGATTCACCGCTCACACAGCCGATCTTCTCCTGGCCGCATGAGTTTCTCCATGGCACGTGGCTAAGATGCTTAATATGCAGAGAGGCTCGGTGTGTATGCTGTATACATATCGGCGGGATTGAGAAGGCCGGGCGCGTTTCTATTTTACGTGTCTCGGGCATTCAACGCGCGCGATACATGCTAAGAGGAGAGAGAGAGGGTACTCTATTTTATTCGTCATTAGTGGACGCGCCCCATTGTGTCTAACTCTCTTTTTCGTCGACAAAGAGCGCGAAGGAATGCAGGCGACCATCGCACAATGCGGAGGTAAAAAAAAAAGGCGAGTGTCGAGGCATAACTCGCCGCTCTCGCGGATACGTTCATTTTTTACCAACGCGATCTTAATTCGATTACGAGCGCGGCCGATTTAATGCGCGCAGAAGAAAGAGGGTGGGGGTGGCGGCGACGGCCGTCTTCTGAATGGCTCGTAATTGTGCGAGGGTGAAAAAGCTCGGACAATCGATCCCGATAAACAAAGGCGGAGAGAGAGAGAGTGGAATGGCAAGCGGCTTGGCGCAAGGTGACCGAGAAACCGGAAGTCGCGATTGATCGTCCTTTGCGCGCTGTGCCAAAGCCCTTTTGTCCCCCGAAAAATGTGTCTGCGTATAGAGCGAACTGGCCGGGCATAATGCGAAACGAAAGCCGAGAGCGCGCTTGCGCGATGCGAGAGAAGGAGTGAAAAGACCCTAATCCTCGGGCTGATTTTTGCTATTTGCATTGCGCCAGGACCTCTACGGAGAGGCCCTTTGTTTGCGCCCCGGCTATTGATCACATTTTCTCCCGCGGCATAATCAATCTTCACGCACACACGTATGCAAAACCCCTTCGGTCTCGCGCGCTCCTTCCACTCTGGCTCGGCCACGCACGTTAGGATCCCGCCGCTTCTCTCTCTCTCTCTACTCTCCCTCGGCTCCTGGCATCGGACTTATGTGTGTATATGCTCGCTTCTGCGGGAACGACGCGAGACCGTTGGCGCGCCGTTAATTTTACGACAAGCGCCCCGCGTCCGAGTAGGGCCGGCCTGCCTCTCGCTCTGCCAATCTATACGACATCATTTTTAACGCTCGCACCGTGCCTGTTCATTCGTTATTTTTACAAGCCATTTTTTAGCCTAATGTGGATTATTAACAA
>JAPYZB010002264.1:0-12268 GCA_030522745.1 Eupelmus kiefferi
ATAGAATCTTCCCAATGAAAGAAGATACACGGAAAAACTGTTATCATATATAATGGGACCGACTGATGTTCCAAACGAGGCGAACCAAAAAACTGGTTTGAAAGAAAACTACATTTTTTATTTAGTACCGTTAAAGAATTTTGGTCGCGAGCATGATCTCTTAAATAAAAAAGAAAAAAATTAATCAATAAATAGTTTTTAAAGAAATAAATCATAAAAATTCTTAATAAATAACGTCTTGTAAATAAAAAAAATTTTCTACTCGCTTTAATTTCTAGAATAACTATCAGAAACTCAAAATAAATGATATTCTGTGTAAAAAAAATAAAAAACAAACCTGCTGTTAGGAGCTTCATCCTGTGAGTTCAGCCGGCAGAAGAAGACTGTGGGTCGTTACCTCGTAGCAAGAGAAATTTATACTGAACTCGTTTGTTGCGTCACAGCGCAGCGATTTTACACGGTGATGTGTATGTAATGTATGCTCTCAAGTTTATGTGTATGTCTGTCTGTATACACCTTTGTATTTCTTGTAACGCATCGTTTAAATCCTCGTCCTTATTTTTATGGACAACACTGTATGTTTGTTTAATAAAATTTTATCTTTCCAAATGAGAAGACCATATGTATTCTTTTTTATTATTATTTTTACTTGTGTATTAGTATTTCAAAGAGCACCAGTGGCACAAGCATTTCTCAAATTGTTGAGTAAATTACACAATTTAAAAAAAAAATATCCTTTTTTTAGAATTTTTCAATAATCTTTTTTACTTATTAACATCATTATTCTTTAACTTCTTAACAAAAAGAATATCCATATTATTGATGATTTAGAAACTTTATAGGTACATAAATCAATTAGGCGCAAAAATGCCCCTTCTGTCGCATAATTCTTAAACCTTTATTTTTAAATAAATTGTGTATTCATCAAGCTACATGCGCGTAGTAATATATATAAGATGGACGAATTTTTTACAAACACGACTAAAATAAAACAACATTTTTAAATTTATGTAATGATTTAATCTTATATTATAATGCTAAAAATTATATATCCTACAAAAAGGTATACCTAATGATATAAGAATTACTAAAATATCAAATTCTGCAGTTTGGCATCTCTTGATTTCAAAACACATTATTCGCGATTATATATGCTAATAAGGACCAATAACTTATAAATAATAAATTACATTATTTTTAAAACTTTTTGGGTGGAAAAATTATAATAAAAACGTTTTCAGAAATAGAGTGAGACCTTTATAATTAAAAATAAAATTAAATGAAAAATAACAAAATTTTAATATTATGTTATTAACATTTTTTGACACTTTGACAGCTCGTTTTTTATATTATATTATATTCAAAGTTGTAAAACAAAGACCCCACGGATCACTATAGAATGTCCTTATCATAGTATAAAATAATATTTAATGCTTCTTCCCAAATAATTTTATTTTGTTCTAAGTAAGTTTAAGATAAGACAAGTCTCAAAATTGTCATTATTCTCTAAATATTGTTATTCTCTACTCTCTTCTATAAGTAAATTTTTTTAAGTATTAAATTTAAATTTTAGTGCGAAAATCTCCTTGAACACCATAAAAATATCTGAACTATCAAGAAAGCGATAGTTATAATATTTATAACGTTAGAAACTTTAAAAAAAAGTAATATATTCATCATGTATTTAAATATATAAAAACCCTATTTATAATGGTTATCATCTTGACAAATAAAAATTCTGAAAACATTTATCAATATAGATCATTTAATATTTTCATTGCAGAAGTATCTTATTTTTCACGTAATATATTTATAAGAAGTTCTTTTTTAAATTATTATAGGAAATGTTAAATCTTATGATAGAGACGTTTTAAAGGTTTATTATTATAAAAATGATTAAAAAGATTATATCTTTATTTTCAGATTTCAAATAAAAACATTTTTGTAATAATTAATAAATTAAATGATGAAATAACAAAATTAGTACATTGCAGTTGAAATTACGATTTACAAATACATTTAACAATAAAAATTGCTATTAAAATCTATAATAATTTAGATAAATATTTATTTGTACAAATTTTTAAAATATAATAATTATAATAAAAGCTAAAAATACTACTTACAAACAAAATATGCAATTTACAGACTTTATGAGTTGATACTGTACGAGTTATTAACAAGTACTAATAATTTTCAATTAAGTTTAATCAAGTAAAATTTATAAACTCATTAAAAACCAAGTATAACGGTATTTAAATTCAAAGCTACTTATATATATGTGGCAACGTCGGGGTGAAAATTGAATTTGCGCCATCTGTATTAACCTAACCTTGTTTTCGGCGGATTTCGTCAAGATTTGTCCGCAGGTCCGCACGCAGCAACGTTGCCACTACCTTAACCTTGATTTTTTCCATTTTTTTAAATGACCGTCACTATTTGTGAATACAGCTTTAAAGACTTTGTACATACCGACATAAGTTGTGCAAATTTTGTTGTCGCACCAACCATTTCAACACCTTGCACTATGTAATCCTCATCATCATAATCCAAAAAATTAGCTCCATAGTAGTATTAAATTTTTCTAATATTTTTTTCTGCGCGTTCGCTTTGTAAGAGTAACCGAAGATAAAACACTATACTTACGATATAATCCTGCATGACTTCGATGTCAACTTGTATATGTTGCCATTGTACAACGATCAGCTGTGGTAGCAGCGTGAAAAGCTGAGGACACTCGACTAATTGGATTGTAAAAGTCAATTTAAACTCGCATCGAACTTAACAGTTGACCGCAATTTTACCCAACTTTAGAGAAGATATGTAAGCAGTTTGTGAAACAATCTGCAGTCCGCTTCTACTTCCGAATTTTACAATCGTCTTTTCTACCGCTTTTTTTACATGACTCATTATTAATTGCAAAGGATATAGACAATAAGTGAAACAAAAGAAAACGTCATTATCAATGTCGTTCAGAAATTGGGATGGAACAAAATGTTGCAAGTGTCAAGAAGGCGATGAGCACTGAGCATACATTTTCCAAACTTGTCGACTCATTGTGATTTCAATGCAGTGTTGTTTTGCTGGTACGGTGAACGTGACTGACAATGTATAGTTTTGAGGGAGATTACAGGCGCAAACCCCAGCAGAACTTGGCTGGTGCCAGTCGAAGAGACGAAAAGGCTGCTCTACTTCAACATGCTCACCTAGAACGTCTAAAGCGTGAAGAACAGCGTAACAGGCATAATGCCACTGTTAAAATTCAAGCACATGTGCGAAGCTTCATTATTAGACAAGCAATCAAAAGACAAGAGAGGTGTGAATTTGATAGTGCACAGCAAGCCATTGGCGGGAAACAGTTAAATATTAATGAATTGACTCTGTTCATAAAAAAGTTATTATTTTTCTACAATCATAAACACGATGGAAACCGGTTAATATGGCTACTTCAGCATGTCCTTAAACTTCAAAAAGAAATTAAATTGCAATATGCTTTGTCTTCAGAATGGTTATGGAGAGTTAGGTAAGAAGTAAAAATTTGTACACAATATTAATAAATTATTATAAAATAAAAAAATTATTCAAATAGCAGCATGTATTAAAAGTAAATGATTAACAGTAACAATAAAAGTTATTTATTTATTATTATAAATTTATATTTTATATCAAGTGTTTTCATTACAATATTATTTTACAATTTATAGGTGGATACTTAAAATTTGTATGCAGTACAGTCTTAAAACTGTACTAACTGACTCGGTGCAATCAATAGCAATACCATTAAGAATTTTGGAAGTCTTTACAACACCAGAAGATATGGAAAGAGTAATTGGCAAGGATGGAGATCTACACTTAAAAGATATTTTTGGATATTTAGTAAAAAATAAATACTTTGAACAAGTAAAACAGCTGATTGATGCAAAAGTTCCTTCTAATCTGGAACCATCTCCAATACCACCAACATCAATGGCTAAATGGTTCCTTGAAATGATACAACGACCTTTGAGCATTGTTTATCGCATGGAAAATGCCAATGAATTCTGCTATTTGATTTTGAATGAATTCTGTAAAAGTATTTTGTCTCAAAAACTGACAAATGCAATATCAGCTTTCATCATTCCTGCTCTCTTGGAATATAAAGAATTTCCCTATGATAAATTGATTATTTGCATTAACCGTTTCAATTCTGAGCCTACAATTAGTTTATTATATTCTGTTCTTAAGTTGGAACCTGCAGGATATTGTAAGTTGAATTCAATATGTTTCATATAAATTAAAATATGTTTCATAAATTTAAATTTTATTATAATATTTTCAAAATCATTTTTTACAATTTAAATCATTTCTAGCACCAGGTAAATCAAAGGCCAGTCTCGTGAACTACCTGCAGGTGCTTGCCTCGCTGAGCTCAACCGTAAATCCACCGCCGGCGCATCATGAGCTAAATACCCAGCGGCGCGATGATTCGGACAGTGACAGCGACGCCGAAATGCCAAGCAGCGGCGATGCTGAAGCCATTCGCCGCTGCATCGAGATGTTGAACGAAGAGCATCGCGTGCAGGGCATCCTACTTGCCGTCGATCAGAGCGACGACCCAACCGTCATGCAACCACTCTGCCAGCTCTGCCACAATCTTCTCATCACGAACAAAAGCGCCATCCACAAGTACAAGTTGCTCTACATGCTAGCTTTTAAGCCGACTTTTCTACGTCAGCTCTGGAGCAACTTGCAGACAGTCAGCCAGACTTCGCTCTTCGGTGGCTCCACGCCCTACCTCCACATAATCTCGCGAGGAATTGCGCTCTCCGCCGAGGACACGTCGAGAATCGTGCCATTACTGGCGGTATTTTGTTCACTCTTCAGTCTGCTAATAGCCACGCTTCATGACACCGAATTTTTTATTGAGCCATCAGGTAGCGTGGAGCTTGCACTTACGAACAACTCTTCCGTGGATAGGGGCCAGCAGGCAATGCCCTTCACGACCTATGATCTCGCTATTCTCAGCTCTCACCTGAAGGGCGTTTGCTTGGGTTTGGTCGAGCTGGCCTTCCCGGACACGAGACCGTCTGTCAGAGATGATTATAAGAACGCTGTGTTGGGACCGTCGCCTTCGATCTCCACCACGCCACAGAACACACAAATGTGGGCTCATCTGTTTAAGGTGGCTAGTAAATTTTATAATATTTCAATATTTGCAACTATTTAATTTTTTAGTATTTGATAGGTAGTCTACCGTAAAATTATGCAAATTATTCAATATTACAACTAATGAAAGTTAAATCTTATTTTTATTTTTGAAAGGTCACCGTCGGCTTGCTACGCCAGTTGCACACTCGCGATTTGCGTCGGCAATTCTGTCCCGATGGCCATTGGATAGCCTCGAACATTGTTATTCCGATGAACAAGCCTCAGGACTTCACTCTACGACGACGTCGGCTGCGCAACTACGTGCCTTTCCAAGGCCTACGAGTCTTCACGCGCGAAGAGATCGAGGACGGGCCGCCCATGTCAACTAAAGAGCTCCGCACATTGACCCTGCTGCGTGAAATTCCCTTTGTCGTGCCGTTCAATGACCGCGTCGTCGTGTTCCAGTCGTTGATCAATCGCGACAAATGCGAGCAGCAAGGCGAGCTCACGCATTTTATGCAAGGCCCCTCGATTCATATATCAGTCAGGCGAAACTACCTTTACGAGGATGCGTTTGACAAACTGTCGCCCGAAAATGAGCCCGAGATGAGGCTTAAGATGCGCGTTCAGTTAGTTAACGCAGTCGGGCTCGAGGAGGCCGGCGTAGACGGTGGCGGCTTATTTCGCGAGTTCCTATCTGAACTCTTGAAAACGAGCTTCGATCCGAATAGAGGTTTCTTTAGGCTTACAAAGGATAACATGCTTTATCCAAATCCCACAGTTCATCTATTGGTAGATAATTTCCCGAAACATTATTATTTTATAGGTATGCTAAACGCGGTTTTTAAATGACTTTAATTTAATGGTCTAAAAATTGTCCAAAATTAAAAATTTTATCCGTTAACAGGTAGAATATTGGGCAAAGCTTTGTATGAGAATCTTCTTGTTGAATTGCCCTTTGCTGAATTCTTTCTGTCCAAGATTGTCGGAACACAATCTGATGTGGATGTTCATCACTTAGCATCTCTCGATCCAATCATGTACCGCAATCTTTTATACCTTAAGAGTTACAAGGGTGACGTTACAGATCTTGGCTTAGACTTTACAATTTTGTCGGATGAACTCGGTAAAAATAAATTTATCTAATTAATCAATTGCTAGAAATAGAAAAACTAATTCTGAAAATTATTAATTTAAAACTAGAAATATTGTTTTTTTATCTAAATGCATTTTATTTTTGCCGTAGGCGAGAGGCGAGTAGACGAATTAAAACCCGGAGGCGCCAACATTCCTGTCACCAATCATAATCGAATAGAATACATCCATTTGATGGCTGATTATAAACTTAATAAACAGATTAGATCGCAATGTCATGCTTTTAAACAAGGCATCGGCAATGTTGTGCCATTAGATTGGATGCAAATGTTTAATAACAAGGAATTGCAGGTGCTAATTTCAGGAGCTCAAATACCCGTGGACGTAGCTGATCTTAAACAGCATACGAATTACACAGGTGGTTATTCGCCAGAACATCCGACGATTATAGCTTTTTGGAAGGTTGTCGATGAGTTCACTGATCAGCAAAAAAGTCAGCTGCTTAAGTTTGTAACGAGTTGTAGCCGACCTCCTCTTCTTGGTTTTAAGGTATGTAAAAATTTGTTATTGATTAAAAATTACGCTCTGTGGATTAACATCAACAAAATTTTACTCACGTTTTGTAATTTTATATTTACACAGGAATTAGATCCTCCATTTTGTATTCAGCATGCTGGCAGTGTTGATCGGCTTCCAACATCTAGTACATGTATGAATTTATTAAAACTTCCAGAATTTCCAGATGAGAACACGTTGCGACGAAAATTATTGTATGCAATTCTGGCCGGTGCTGGATTTGAACTCAGTTAAAAAACTTCCACAGATAAAATTTTTTAGGATTTTCAAAACCATGAATTCAATGAATGGCTTTTTTATCTTTAGAAAACATGATAGTAATTTTTTTTTCTTTTCTATGTATTAAGGTGCTAGTATGGATTTTGTGATTCTTTAAAATATTGATGAAATCATCATTTTTTAATTATTTAGTTCTATCGTAATTAAAATTAAAGATTAAGAAACATACATTGAATCGAAACTATGAATATCCTAATAATACTTTAATCAGGGATGCAAGTTTTACTGACTATGTGTACATAAACTTTTTGTAAAATATTGATGTGCAAATATTTTGGTATCACGTAAAACTACGTATACTTATTTACCAAGAATGTAGTTAATGTTCAAGGATACCCTTTTATTTAGTATGTTTTCAATCCAAGATCAATTTGGAAAAACAAATGCGTACTAATGAAGATTATAACTAATGTCTTCTTTTGTAAATAAAGCCAAAATATTAATCATTTGAAAATTTAGTTTGCTTATTTTATATAAGTAAGTATTTTGTTCAACAGAAAAATTCTATGTGCATCATTTTTGAGGTTTAATTTTGTAATATAGCCTTGTGTGCCTTAATTGCTTTGTATGTATGTTTTATTTTGTACGTGAGAATTGTGATGACGACTATGGGACATTGTTTCAAGGGGCCAAATTGTATAAACATTATCATTATCTAAAAATCATTGTAATGTGCACTTTAAACATTTATCAAAGTAAAAAAGTTAAAAAAGTAAAAAAAAGTAAAAACTAAAAAAAAATAATTATTATTAATCTTATTTGCAAGTCAATTTCCTAAAAGAATTATAAATATATAGTTCTTATTGAATTATCTTTAATTAATTCATATTAACTGATCACTTTTATAATTTCAAAATCCATAATTTTATGTATGTATTTAGAACCAAGGACAATTTGGACCTGATAAATTTACTTGTGCATGCTTGTCGAAAAATAATTTTCATTAATTCCTGGCCTATAACTAATTGTAAGTGGGAAGCATAATACAAAATGTTAAAATGTGAATTCAGTAGTAAAAGTTTATTATATGTATATGTGTTTGTCTTATAATTAATATCAGTGTAAATAAACATGGTTTAAAATAAAAAAAATTAAGAATATTTTGTTTTTAATAATATAAAGGAATATAATACTTTTTTATAAATTTAAAAATTTTTTAAAAGACAGTATTTAATAAATTCCACCAATGGGAGTTGAATTTAAATATTGACAATAAATACGAATTATCAATTATTTTGATTAAATGATAAAAATTTGATTTAAAAAGTGATGACTGCAAGTATTTTTCATATCTTACACGTCATCCCTTTAATTTTTTTCTTTTTATTCAAGAAAAAAATTAAATGGATGACGTAAAAGATAAGGGTATAAAATGATTCGTTTGGTCTTTGGATTTGCCCGCTCACGTCAAGGTTATGTTATATATATTCAACGGACGGTAACATGGCGTCAAATGAAGGAAGTGATTTTGAAAAAGTTTTAGAATTTAGGATTTACAAGTGTTCAAGCTATTCCTCAATTTTCGTGCCCGAGTAAGTAATTTTTAGTTTTTATCATAATATCGCTGCATGATTAAACCGGTCGTATTAAAACTGTTTTAGCAATTTGCGCAGTTAAAGAATTTTCCTAACCTAAAAATAACACTCCTTAATTGCTATATTGTCGTATGTTTCATAAAATAGTAGAATAATTTATTACTAGGATTGTTGCGGTTTTGTTATATTTTTAATTTAGCTTTTTTCCTGTTATATTCTTCCACTGTTTCACTTTTTACAGAAATATACTTACCGATAAACCTTCGGATCAAAACTCTCGTTGGGCTCCTGAAAATGATAACCACCCACAGGTGAAAGTCTTATTTGTATTGAGTATCTTACTATTAAACTTTATTTTTGCATGCTTTTCAATGATCTATATTTTATTTTCAGTTTGTCATACTTAAGCTGCAACAACCATCGATTGTCAAAACAATTAAATTCGGTAAATTTGAAAAAGCACACGTTTGTAATGTTAGAAAGTTTAAAATATATGGAGGCCTTGAATCAGAGAATATGAAAGAGCTTCTAGAAAGGTAAATATTTACTTTTAACAGATATTACACTATTTTACTTGCTCGTTCTTCTATTTTAAAAATGTTTATTTTTTATTAACAGTGGCTTAAAAAATGATGCAATACCTGAAACGTTTGAATTAAAATATAATATCGGTGGTAAAGAAAATTATTTTCCTATTAGATATATAAAAATTCTTTTGTTACAATCCTGGGGGCCAAGTATGAATTGTTCAGTATGGCATGTTCAAATAACTGGTATCGATGATATTAATGTAGTTAAGCCTTGTATGGATTGGTTGAATGTGGTAAGTTAAGCCTTAATAATTAAATATAATATGGTAAGAAAATTGAAATAATATAAGATTTTAAATTTTGGAAGTATCGACAAAGAGAGGTTATAAGACTGTGCATGAAACACTTTCGAAAATACCAACAAGATGAGGTAGTAGAAACACTTAAAAGGGTTACTGGTGTATCATTAGAAGATTCTCAATTGTCAGCATTATATGATTTGCTTGTTGTAAAAGGGGACCATATTCAAGTTGAGCAGTTTGTTTCCAATGCTGTTAACAGTAAGTTGAAAATACTACTATATACTACTTCATTAATATATTTTTGTTACTTTCTTATATTATATTATTCTTATATTATTCTTTCTTATTATTGCACTTTTATCTTGATTAAAGTATTTAGATCAAAAAGTTTTGAAAATAAATCCAAATTTTGAATAGATAAAAGAAATTGACTGAAGCTAAATAAGAAACCAAATTCTTATTTAATTTTAATTAAATTATTTCAATTCTTTTAGTGGGGCTATTAGATGAGTACATAAATGCTCAATCATATCAAGTATTGTGGACAAAAATATCAACTCCAGATCCAAAGCCTGGTATGAGAGGAGGACATCAAATGGTTTTAGATTCTGTTGGAGAAGTTCTTTATCTTTTTGGAGGATGGAATGGTAATCAGGATCTTGCTGATTTGTGGGTTTATGATATCAATACTTCAGCATGGTCTTTAATCTGCAAAGATACTTCAGAAGTAGTATGTAACTCGACTATTTTACTTTAAACATTTATCAATAGTAATTACAATGATAAAATTTGACTTTAATTTTTAATTCATACATAAAATAAGTTTTTATTTATTTTTTGCTTTTTTTATGTTGACTAATCTTTTATAAAAATAATTTATATATTTTTTTAATAAGAGTACATAACAAATCTGGTATGAAAAGAAAATATTAAAATAAAAACTTAAATTATGTCATATAATATAAAATTAAGGAAAAGAATTGAATTTATCTGAATAAAATAGAGATTACAATATACAAGTTGATATCATACTCATATAGCTATTTATAGACATATAATATTTTAGGTAGATAAGAGTAATTGTATGTAAAAGTTAATTTAAATTCATTACAATATATTAACAGTTTTATAGTGTGCATATTTATTAATTAAATATGTATTTAATAATTATGTAATAAATAATAAAAGTTTCTTTGAAATATAATTTGTAGTAAAAGTATAAAAGTTTATGTAATTTGTAGGGTGGACCAAGTGCACGTTCATGCCATAAGATGTGCTTAGATCCAGGAAGGCGACAACTCTTTACTCTTGGTAGATACTTGGATACTCAATATCGAACTCCAGAGAACTTAAAAAGTGACTTTTATGTATATAATATTGAGTCAAACAAATGGACACTAATTTCTGAAGATACAGCTTCTGTAGGAGGCCCTGATCTTATTTTTGATCATCAAATGTTGATGGATATTGAAAAAAGAACCATTTATGTTTTCGGAGGTCGTATACTTGTTCCAACAGCAAGGTAAAATTAACGTTATTTCCTATAATTAATAATATAATGCACTTATTTTTATAAAAACGTATTATTAAATTAATTTAATAAATGCAAAAGAAGTTATTTATTTTTCTCTATTATATTCTCAAATGTAGAATTAAAAAATATTGTTTTTACTAAAATAAAATTGAGAAATATTAATTTAATTCATAAATATTATATTTTTAGTCCGGAAGAAAATACAACAAATTCAAATGAATCTGTATTTTCTGGTTTGTATTCCTATCATGTTCCTACTGGTACTTGGCAGAAGTTAGCATGCGATATTTCCAGACCAAGCATTCAAAATGTGCCAAGCATTAAGTCTAGAGTTGGACATTCCATGCTATTTCACCCAGTAAGTTATAGATTTAATTTCCTTGTAAAGTTTATGTTAAGTAAAGCAATAACGAAATATTTTAATAGGGGTCTAGAAAATTGTACATGTTTGCTGGACAACGTGGAAAAGACTATTTGAATGACTTTTTTACATATGAAGTAGATACAAATAAAGTGGAACATATTAATTTGAGTGAATTAGGAAATAAGGATTCAAATCATATCCCTGCAGCTGGGTTTACGCAACGTGCAACTATAGATCCAGAACTTGGAGAAATCTATGTTTTATCAGTAATACTTGATATATTCATATTAATAGTTTGAAAAATTATGATAATAATTAATATTTAAAATTTTTTCAGGGTTTAAGTAAAGACAAGGACAAGCGAGATGAAAATGTCCAGAATTCCTTTTGGGTATACAATATAAAAAATAATAAATGGTCCTGTATTTATCGAAATGAAAATATGGGAGAAAAATATTGGAACAAAATGCAAAACTATGAACCTTGCCCCCGGTTTGCTCATCAACTTGTATATGATCATGTAAAAAAGGTAAAAGAAAAATGTACAATTAGCTGACAAAAGGCAAACGTGTTTTCTAATAAAACATAATAAAACATATTTTAGGTGCACTATTTATTTGGCGGCAATCCAGGGCGAGCATGCCTTCCAAAATTAAGGCTTGATGATTTTTGGCAATTACAGCTGTGTAGACCTTCTAGAGATCAAATTCTTACGAAATGTAAACTGATTATTAGAAAACACAAATTTGAAGAACTTGCTATGAATAATAGCATTGAAGCTCTAGAATATTTACAAACCAAAGTTTCAGAAATCATTGATCATGAAGATTTAGAGCAAACCAGAGAGGTAAAATATAAGTTTCATTATTAATTTAGTTATTTATATTACAACAGACTATAATACATACAAATAAAAATATATGATC
>JAPYZB010002265.1:0-12726 GCA_030522745.1 Eupelmus kiefferi
ATACACACACAGTGCTTGGTGAGAGAGAGGCTGGATTCCACTGGTTGAATGATCCCCGGAGAAGTGCGCGCGGCCGAGCGAGTGGCTGGGGATCCAGTCTACGCGCGCCATGAGAGAGGGAGAGGTTACTAATCCTCGCGCGCCTGCTGACTGCCGCCGCCGCTGATGCTGCGCGCCCCCAGCACGTCGCGGTCATCACCACACGCGACAGTAGTGCAGTTCGTCCGTCGTCACGTGTATATGATTATCAAGTGAGAGTGAGTGTGTAACCCCCCCTTAAAACCCGCGTCCCCCCTTAAGTGCTTCCTCGGGAGTTCGTCGTCCGATGCGTCCAATGTTTACGTCTGCTTATGTTGCTGTTGTTGACCGCGCGCTCCTCGACCCAGTTGATCCTCCACGCGTGCAGGATACGTCTCAGTGCTAACTGTCACGCGGCTTCGAAGAAAAGCTGCTCGAGGATGACGATCGACTATGCGGGTTATGGAGCATTGACGATTCATGCGGGCAGTGCTGCCGGTGCTCGCTGCCTCGCGTAGCTGCCACGACGGATCCTGAATTCCGAATGTCCAGCGAACGGAGACAGAGAGACGGGAGGCTGAAGAGGAAGTCGCGCAGTGCAGTGACATCGTGAGAGTCCAATCAGCGGCGCACCGGCGCAAGAAGCGCCCGGACCAGCTCGCCCCTAACGAATGCCAGCCGCGGTGCGGAAAAAGCAGCGGGCCCAGCGAGCCCGGTAATTAACTACTCGTGCGCTACGTATACCTACATCCACGCGCTGCCAGAGACAGAGACAGAAGCCCCAGGGGCCAATCAGCCCAATACGGAACCTGGCCGCGGGTTGATATAAGAAATGGCTCGAAGCAAGTTGCTGCGAATCTGTTTTGTCGGGCGCTATTTTTGACCGCTTTCGCACAGGAGTACAAGAGCGATGGACCGCGCTAATCATCCTTACTCTAGACAGTAGAGAGCGAATCGTATCAGCGGCCTGACATGAATCTCTGATCCGGCGCTGCCAAAGACACAGTGAGACCAGCGCGCGCTTGGGTCCGGAGAATGTCGTCCAGCTCGTCACTGTCGCCTCGAGAGCGCCGCGGGCCCACAGACTGAGAGAGAGAGAGAGCCACTCGACTCGATCCTCCGGGGACTAAGGATGGACCCGAGGCGGCGCTTTAACCCCGTGAACGCGGCCAGAAACCAGCGAGTCCTGCTGCTGCTCCTGCTGCTGGCGAGCCGGGTCTTTGGCGAGCTGAGCTCGCGCATCGTGCGCACTCAGTACGGCGAGCTGTCGGGGGTGATCGTCTCCCTGGGCCGGAATCTCGAGAGCGTCGAGGTGTTTCGCGGTGTGCCCTACGCCTCGCCGCCCATCGGAACGCTGAGGTTCATGCCGCCGGTCAGCTCGGCCAGGTGGCACGGCGTCAAGGTCGCCGACAAGTTCGGTCCGGTTTGTCCGCAGAAGCTGCCGGTGCTTAGTGAGAGGATGCCGAAGGGAAGGCTGGCTTATCTCAGGCGGCTGCTGCCCTATCTGAAGAATCAGAGCGAGGACTGCCTCTATCTCAATATTTACGCCCCCGTACAAGGTGAGAGAGTGTGTGTGTATGTGGTGTTTTGTGAGGGTTTGTTTTGATATGGGGGATGCATGGGTTTAGAGCTTTTTTCGAGCAGCGTGTTTGTTTGATCGAGCGGAAGACGGAGCGCTGGTAAAGTTAAATAGAAACGCCGGTGGAAGGCGACGGTTGCCGAGCTTGGCTCTCGGAGTTGATGCGCTTGTTGACTAATGAATAATGGAGTGCAGCGGGATGGAAACGTTTTTATTTTTTAGAGGAATAACGGGGAAATTCAGGCCGGGTTATTGAGCATCGGGGAGAGTAGGATTTCATGTATAGGTTTGATTGAACGAAAATGCAGTATGCCAACTATATATCTTATAAGTTTGAAGTAAAAGTTATTATAGACAGAAATTTATTTATATAATAATTTGCATATTCGTGATATTTTTTCATGTAGTTTACATATTACATACATATATGTACGATTGACCAGCTTAATTAATTTATTTTATTTTCCTTAAAAATACAATATAATTAACTCGAATTGCTTCTAAGTTAATTAAAATTAATTAAAATCATTTATTTCAATAATTTATATTACTAATTATTCGAAAATATAATTTATTAATAATTCAAAAAAAATATTTAAAGAAAGTAAAATTAATAATTAATATTTATTATTTGGCAATCATTATTAACATACTTGGATTTGCAATTTAAAATTTTCTTAATTTAACATAAAGATTCAATTATTGTAATTCTATATCTTTGTTTGTACGAATATAAATGTATTATTAATTACGTGACAGAATAATTATAATATTTTCAAATTAATCATATTATTCAGGAATATATTTCTAACGGCATACGTACAGAATAATTGTTCGATAATCATTATTCAAAATGTATGAGCAATTGTTAATCAATTTCATTATACACACATATTCCTTATACATTATCTTAATTTTTATTAATATTTCGAAAAAAGTTTTACTTTATTGCATTCATTATTCTCATCTGTTCCTGTTTGATACTCACATGAAAAAAACATTTAAAACACATGTAAGAAATTACGCATTCATGAGAGCCCGAAAAACTAGTTATCAGTACCTCCTCTCCATCTCAAACTCAATCTAACCCACATTTCCCCGTCGCTTAGCGGCTCGCTCTCTTTGAAAAACCCACAAAAGCGAAGTAATCTCCGAATAAGCCCCGGCGAATAACAGCAGTTCGAGCAATCGCTTTTCGTAAAAGGTTCGCCGCCGTTGATGTTATTACAGGTACGCGCGCTGCCGCCGCGGCCTTTACGGATTCATAGATCCATAATGCGCTTCCATTATCATAAGTTTACTTTTGTTATAAGTTCGCTATTGACCCTTTCTCTTCCCTTATTTCTCGGCCGGAGAGCGATCGAGCAGAGAAAACAGAAAATGCTCGCCTCGAAGAATTCTCATTCCCATTGCAGATTAACGCCTGAAACGAGACTCGCCGATTCTTAAGCGCTCCGCGGAACTGGAAAGAATAGAGGAAGAAACTCGACTATCGAGTTACGCGCGAATCTTTTGTTGCTTCGCCGGTGCGTATACGTCAAACAATTGGAGTTACTTGGAGAGAACGGTTTAGTAGGAGAAAATTTCAATTTCACGATGGGAAATTAATTTTCTTCAGAAATATTGACGGCTGCCTGTGCGGGTGATTTTTACTTTCAAATCCGGTCGGGTTGATGTTCACCGCTAGACCGTTATTATTTTTATATTAAATTGAGTCTGGTATTTGAGAATAGGAAAGGTGTTTATTTTTTGACTTATCAAATCTATTCGTTAAACGTTAGTTATATGATATTTTACATAAATATTGAAAATTTGAGAAGTTTCAATATAATCTAATATTTGGATAATAATTGATCAATATAAGTTTGATTGGCCTATCTATGAATATAAATAGTAATGTATTCTAAAAAGTAATTTCATTTTGTTATCTTAAATAATAAAATAGTTTAAATTGAATTTTGTGAAGCTAAAACGTGAAGTTAATTCAGTCGTGAAGGTACATACATATTCCAGATATACATATAGGAATGTTTTATGAGCAGGGTAGTATTGACTTGAAGTAGAAACAGACGGGTATTGTCAGACGTCAATATAATAATTATGAAAACCTAGTATTTTCAGTGGATTCTCTAGAATCCATTTCCATCTGTTTTAGGAGAAATTTATATTTATAACTGTATCAGCATATAAATATAATTTTTGATAAAATTAAAGATGATTATAAATATTTCTCACTGTCCTACAAATAAAAATAAAATTCCACAAAATTAATCACCTATTACAACTTACACCATATTCACAAACTCTCCTCAAACTCAGTCAAAAATAAAACACCTCTCTTCTTTCACCCTCCAAAGTATATCGACGATTCAAACTAACCAATAGAAAAAGAAAGGCGAGACGTCGCGCGATGTCGTCCTCAATACGCAGCGATACCCGCAAACATAGGCTAGAAATCGTCTCGATGTCGGCGCACGAATCGGCGATATAGTTTCGGCGCATCGAGGCGTTCAGCTGTCGACGAATGGTCAAAGGGGACGCCTTTGTCAATGTCAGAGGCACTCGTGAGTCGGTCTTTGACTATTGCACAACTATAGTCTGCGCCGGTGCGTCTGCGACGTCGGAAGAGCGACGACGAACAATATAGAAGCGAGAGGGAGCGCGCAAACTTCCGCCGATGATTTTTTTTCTCTTGCCAACTTGAGAGCTTTGACGCCGCGATTCTTTGATTCTCGTTCGGAGCTTTTTTTGTAGTGGGATATAGGATTATACGGTGATCGTTTGGCAATCTCTGCGTTCGAAATTTGAGGGTTTTGAATATTCTTTTTTTTTTGAAAATCAATTTAGTATGATTGGAAAACAGAAGTTTTAAAAATATACGATTTTTTAACTTTTAAATAATATACTACAGAAAAATATCAAAATAATTGATTTTGCCTTTTATTATTCTTTAATTTTTATTAAAAAATACTAAGAAAGTACATTTAGTTCATTTTATTATGAATTAAAAGTTATAAAGCAAATTCTTAATAAAGTTATTCTGAAGAGGACAACGAAACGTCATCTGAACGGTGCGCTAATTTTTTAATGAACTGAATTGATTTTGTATAACCCATTATCCTCTTTATAAATAGACAACTTAGTATCTTTTTCTAACTTTGATTGTTGATTTAAAAATGCAGAAATATGAATTTTAACTCCAAAAGAGAACCAGTAATGTGAATTAACAATTAGACGAAAGGAGCAACAAAGCATTTATTATATAACAGCGTAATTAATCCAATCAAAATAACATAAATGCTTTCAGAAATGAAAATCAGAAAATCTATCAAACGAACGAATTAATCCGAGCGCGGAATATCATCCTTGAAAAGCCAACCGTTTATACTCTCAATTTTTGACGAGCAATCGTCGGCTTTATTAAACGCACATCTCGTCCGGTCGTGATAAAATCAATGATAGCAGCTAACCAAAGTAATTTTCGAAACGTACATACGTCCACGAATGGCAGAGGCTCGCCCAGAAGGAAACTTTCTGCCGGCGCTCGCGATTAAATCTCTGAAATTGCATTCCCATATTTCTGTGTACGTCGCCGCTTTTATACAGCGCAGCCGGCCGAGGTACATGTATAGAGATGTATAGAAGGCCTGCTGGCAAGGGACTCGGACGGCGCATCGAACCGACTGACGTTTTTGTCTTTATTGTAACTAAATCTGATTCTGCACGCACGACTGCGACGAATTGTTCTACCCCCCTACCCCTCTTCGCTATTTCTCTTCCGTATACGACTCATCCTCTCTTTTTACTCTCACTCTACGTGCAGTCTAGGACTCTCCCTCTCTCTCTCTCTCTCTCTCTCTCTCTCTCTCTCCCGATTACTCTCTTGCTTCGCTTTCTCAATTTTTCTTTCTCTCTTTCACTGCGTCTCTCTATCGGATTTTGAATTGATCGCTCTCGTATTGTTCGTTGTGTACGTGTACATCAAGATCTACGTATTACGGCTGTTTTCCATTGTGCGCAGTTTTTCTGAATCTAGAATTTCATTTTAAATATAAAATTGAGTTATCTTTGATTGTACGTAGTTATAATTTGTTTTAATTTTAATTTAATACAGTTTTTAATTAGCTGGATACATTATGCTTAATAAGCTGTCTTTATTTCTTCTTCCACGATTTTACGGAAAATTATTTAATTTGAGAGATTATTAAGAATAAATAATACTTTCAAAAGAAAAGTTTAATGAATTTAAATTCAAATTCTTAAGTCAAGTGCTTTTAAAGTTTTTATTCAAATTCTCAGAAGTATAAATCATTTTCGATATAATACAAAATATATTACCAAGTCGCTAAAATTTCTCTTCTATATACATAAATACATTGTAAATGCAAACTGAAGTTTAAAGTTCTCTTCTCTAACTATAGTGAAGTCGAAGCAAATGGTCACTGGAAAAATGAATCAGTTTCGTAAAATTTTGCCTAAAGTTCATAGTTTTAATGCATTTATACAGTCAAGAGTTAACTTGACCTAGGTAACTAAAAAACACTTGGAATTCTGGCGAAGATAGTTTGTCAGTTGAGAAGGACATGCGGAATTCTAATCAACAAGCTTAGGTAGACTACAATAATTTATCGACTCCCGATTTTTCAAAATAATGATCTTATATTCTGGTGGAAGTACTGAATATACTTTTAGCCTATCAACCACGTACAAATTTTTTAAAACTCGTCTACCATTGATTTCACTATATTAGATCTCCTGCTTTGAACTTTTCCTTTTTATTCTTCAATAACCGCAAAATCCTTATTCCTTCCAGTAAACAAGTGCTCACTCTTTCTTTCTTTTTCTATTTTGCTCTCGCCCTCCCCCTCCCCCTCTCTCTCTCTCTCTCTTTCTTTCTCTTTTTCTCTCTCCCCCATTCTTTCTCTTTCCCTCTCATTCCGTCAGTTTCTTTCGGAACAGAATTGAAAAGTCATGCCAAAGCAGTGCGAGGCCTCTGCGCGCTGCTTTTTTCCTCTCTCTCCTTGCCTCGGGGAAAGACGAAATTCATTCGCCGCAGCGCGCGTGCGAGGCTCGTGCTGCACTTTGTACACGATAGATCTCAATTTCGAATTTACCGAGCGCAGGCTCGATCTGGAAGGAGGAGCAGAGAAGAGGAAAATAAATGATTTTGCCAGTTGGCGGTGGCGGAATAAACGGAGTCTTGCTACGAATGCGCGGGGATTCGAATAGAGAGGCCGGAAAGGAGGAATCGGAGGAAAAATAGAAATCTACCTTTTTCTGTTTTATTGGCATTCGTTGCTGTTTATCGAGACCTTCGCTATATTGATGAAAGAGATTGATGGTTAATGAGCATATTGGCAAAGTGTGTTTGTCAATGAAATTTTATGGATCTGAGATAGTTATAATGTAGAAAAACTGATATCTTATTGAGCGTCAAATACAACCCAGTTACTTTTATTGACGGAAAAAATGCATGTGGGGGTGACGTATACTATTTATCGTGATAAAATCAGAAAAAGTTCATATCTGGAATAGATGAATATAAAAACTTTATATTTGGAATCTATTTTGCGCGAGCAAAATATCACATTCCTATATATAGCGAGCAAAAACTACATTTCCTCATCCATGCTTACCGGTGAGATTAAATGGTACTTTGCTCATATGAAACAGAATCCAAAAATAGAATTTCATTTATCGCCAAAAGAGATGAAAGCTAGAAAATATTTCATTAAGTTTATCAGATATGATTTACTTTGACATTTCGACCGTACTAGTGGAGATTTCAAGTTAAAATGATACATCAATAGGCAATGTTAATAAACAATGTTAAATTACTCCTGTTTCATGTATATACATTATATATAATACGATGCCTCAAGCAAACTATTTTAATGTTGTTTATTAACATAATGTATTGACTATTGGAGAATCATTATAAATTGAAAAGGGCCTTCAATATTGATATTATTCTACACAAGTTATTTCCTATACATCCTAAAAAAAGATTAAGTATACAATGTATTTTTAAAAATATTTAATAAATTATATTAAACCTTTAAAACATTGTTAATTTTATTCAATTTTATTATCAAAGTTTTTTTTTAAGCCTACCCAAGCTCCTTTTTTGCTGCTTTCGGATACCAACTCGGTGTTTACTAACAGAGTGAGTAGAGCTCTGCACAGCGGAACTGTGCCTCTGTTTTTAACACTGAGAAGGCTACTAACAGAGTGAGCTGAATTCTGCACAGCAGAACTGTGCCTCTGCTTTCAACACCTACTTACAGAGTATACCATAGTGATCGGTCTTTGCGTTATTCACTCGTGGTACTGCTTTAAGTGTGTGCGTGTTTACTATTGTCAATGTGTTGTGTGTCCCTATAGATGAGATGCGTATGCCCTCCGTAAGCTCGTATATGAGCGACGAAACGCACACGCACCTCAACTGGCTCTACAGTTTTAGATCGAATCCGAACCATCAGAACCGCGGTAAAGGAACATAAATTTTTTTCTGACGAAAAAAATTCAGAAAAAGCGTCATTATTAGACGTTCTGTGTTGAAATTAATTATTTTAATTAATTGGTACAAAAGAACTACAAATAATTATATCATTATTCTCGAAGTTTGTAAAATATTCATAATATTTATTGCATTCTGATAAAATTTATTCAAATAAAAACTAGGCTTCAGTATTTTCATAACTCAAGTTGTCAGACGTCTGTTACTACTTAAAATTTGTATATTAAATTGTTAATAATTACTGAAAATTAAAACAGCTTAGATAAAAGAACAATAATAAAGTTATTTAAATATAGTTAATAATAAATTACCCAATAAAGATAGGTTCACCGTGATATATTTATAACTAAAATAAACTGGCTAAAAATAACATAACTTTTGATTATCCATATGTTAAAACCTATTAGTTTATAAATGAACTAATGAAACGAAAAGTTATGAATTTAAGTTAATTAAAAGATAAAACTTTCGCAATTGTCCAGCCGTATTATAATTTAAGGTATGATTAATGAAAGCTTTATAATAAAACCTTTTTCAATAAGCAGATAAACTTTGTATATATTTAATGTATTTTACCAAGCATTAGATATAACAGAAGATAATAATTTTGGTGATTACTTTGTAGTGAACTTAAAATACAATAATTCATAGAAAGTTGCTGAATATAATATTAAATATAACTAACATTAAGTTTGAAATATAAATTTAAATTGTATTTATATATATAAATATTTATATGTGTGTATGCGTGCGTGCGCGCACGCACATGTATATGCGTGTGTGTCTATTATATCTAATAAGTAAAAGTAGTCATTAAAATTTACTAGATCATCAAAATTGAGCATTAAAATAAATACATAAACGAAGTTGAATATATTCATGCGCTTTCTGTTCGTGACTTGAGATCGAAAACCTCGAGTGCATGCTCGAGTTCTCGTATAGATGGAAAAGCCCGATTCTCTTTTGAGGTGGAACAAATGCGCGTATAGAGGTGGATGGGCTTAAGGTTTGAAAAAAACTTGGAAATTACTTTTTTTTACGGCCCGTCTGATGTGTATCGAACTGCGTGTTAACTTTTTCCATTACAATGGAACAACGGAGTGGCTGCCGTTGCTGCCGGCCCCCTTTTTTCGAATGCAATCGGCCGTAGTCGAAGAAAATCGTTGAATTATGTGCATCTATTGCTATCGATCCTGGTTTTGTAATTTAAATCGCTCTTTATCCTGCTCGATGTAATGTACAAGTGCTCCGATAGAGTAATTAAAAAAAGTGAACGAGATATTCATTAAATGGGATCGAAACTTTCAGACGGTGAGTAAAGGGTGAAAAACAAAAAAGTTTGGGCACTTTTAAACAAATGGTTCTCAAGTTGAGAAGGTATTGAGAAATCACGAAGATGCTTCAGACGAAAATAAAAATAACAGTAATGTACAAATATTCACTAATAATTATGAATAATTATTCTATTAATCAAATAATTGTATAAAGCATTGTTCTAAACTTTACAAAACAAAATTTACAAGAGCTTTCATTATATTATAGTACTTTGATTTAAAATAAACTATATAAGAGGATATAACAACTATTTACATAATTATATGTAGCCACATACCTATAAAACGTGTTTAGAGGAGAGAAATGCCATTAAAAGCATAATGTTCCGCGAACAATGGCATAAAGCTTTCATCTGCATGTAATTAAGCACCGTGTCCCTTTAAAATTTTCCTGGGCCCCACCGGTGCGACGCTCTGTGTTTAATTAAATATTTTCTGAAGACCTAGAGGTTTGGCCTCGTTTCTTTCTCCTCTCTCATTCGAAAATAATGATTCCGAGCGCAAATTTCTCAATTATAATGACTTAACGTTCGTTAGTTAATAAGGCATTGTTTTCTTTTTTTATCTTCAGGCCCTTTTCAAGAAAATCTCTTTTCTCTCTTCGCCCTTTTTTCAGAAACTCTTCTTTTTCTGCGGAAGAAAGAACTCCTCTTATTACGTTATTAAAGTAATTAGAGTGAAAGCACACCGAATCCAGGGGTTATGTGAAATAAATATTTAAAAAGTCGATAGTCCCGGGGCAAGTTATACTTTGTGCGTGTTTGTGGATTATAAATTGTGTGGGTTCCGAAGAGTATGAGTTTCGATGGTGATATTTCCAGGCATCGTTTATATTTCACTTTGATGTTCTGCGATAAAGAAAATTCAATGCGCTCATTAAAGAGCAATGTGTATTATGAAAAAAATTTTCGCGGTTCTAGCGCCTTTTATCGCCCTCGTTTTTAACGGGCGTAGCTCTTTTTTTATCTCTGTATAAATTTAGAGCTCATTCAGCAGGCAATCAATTTTTTTCAAATTAGCGTGCATGAAAAATTTGTATGCTTTTCCATCAACATAATCATAGGTCAATAATTACATAAGAGATCATATGTTGTCTTATAAATATATTAATGGACGTTAATTTTTTATTTTATAATTACTCTTGAATTGTCAAAAAAAAAACTACATATAAATAATATTTTTAACTTGCAATCATCTTAAAATTTCAATAATTTATAACTTTAACACCTAAAAAAGTATAAAAACGTTAGATGACTAGATAAAATTCACCCACTAAACTTGCGGCAAGTCCATCATATTTAATTAAAAAGATCCAATACCTAAATATTAAATTTACTTTTCCTATAAATATCTTTGATAACAAGTATCGACTCCGTATAAAATCAGAATTCCTATTTGACGCTTCTCAAAAATGAAACTCGGTCAACCGGGTTAAGACGAAAATAAAATCGGGTATTCGCTGTCTGCTAAAGGAATGCCGGCACTCGACAAAAGCCCATCGAAATTACCAATTACAAATACATTTCCCGAGGAATTCGCTGGCAGCAAGAACTATTGCACGCAGCAAACATCGTGTATAACAAAGCTCCCGATAGCCAGCCTCGAGCTTTACGATTTTATTTGTACCACGACTTTGTAGCGGCATAACTGGTTGCGCGTTTAATCGCATTAAATCGAAAGGGGTTCAGTGAATAGGGTAAATTCGAGCCAAGGCCACGGCATTCCTGAATTAATTTGCGAGAGGGAAAAATACCTGGATCATGCGCGTGCAGCGATACATCTTTGTGGGAGAGGAGTAGCAGGACAAGTGTATATACACGCCGCACGAAGAAGAAAGAAGAAGCACATAGTCAGAGTACGATTGTGCAATCGGGCAATTGAAAACAATGCATAATTCGCGCACAATCGTTTACTGAACATCGCATACTTACCGAGCCAGCCAACATTACTAGCGCTCACTGGGGTCCAAAAAACAGGCCCACACGCTGCAAACACGAATGAGACGTATAAGCGGCGAGCTGAAGAGGACGATTTATGGGACAAGGCTGGCCTCTCGCTATAAAATAACACTTCCTATTCAAATGGTCAAATTAATGGTCGTTTTCACGGATTCTTTGTTTTCGGCCGGCCGAGTGCGCGCACGGCGCACAATGCCGCGGCTGAGTTATTATTCGCGCGCGGGCGCGCTGGCGCAAAAACTCACCTATCGTCCGGGAATTTCGAGAACGCGAAGATTTTTTCCTCGACGCGTGAACGGAAACGGAAGCTCGCGAGGGAGAAGAAAGGCCCGCGGGGAAAATATCGCCGCGTCGGAGCTCCATTCTCTCCGCCTCGTTGTTTTCTTTCTTTTTATTCCTTCCCTTTCAGCCCGCGGCGCGCGATAGAAATGCTCACGGAAATATAGGGTCATCGCTCATGCGAGAGCGCTGGAGACGCTGCCGCGAGTGCGTTGACCTTGGCGGGGAGCAGCTGCGGCCCGTGAGCGCGAGCTGGTTAATTCGGCTGCTTATTTTTGAGGAGCGCCGGGTTGGAACGCGCGGGCTCACGCTCTGGAGAATTATTGAAATCATGACCTGGTTCTGATATTCGAGAATCGATAAATAACCGATATGCCGACCCAGTTCATGATTTGAAATGTTCTTATTTTTTCTTTTTTTTGCTTTTTTTCTCGCCGTGGGAAGTGGCGCGGTCTGAAACACAGATGACAGTAGTATTTTTACGGAAATAAAATTTATATTATTGCGTCGGAGTTGATTCAGTACCAACTTTGTCATTTCATTAAAAAGTTTTGACAGAATCAATTCTGAAGAATTATTATAAAGCAGCTCGTATGAAAATATTTCTCCTGCTGTGCAGTTCAAAGCATTGAATGAACAATGAATATGTTTTGTTCTATGCAAAGCTTTCACTAATGAGGAAAAGTATTGTGCAGTTCAAAGCATTGAATGAACAATGAATATGTTTTGTTCTATGCAAAGCTTTCACTAATGAGGAAAAGTATTGTAAAAAAGTTTTAAAAATTTCAGAGTAATTAACTGTTTTTTAAAACTTTATTAAAAACTTAAGCCCATACGTAAGAATCACATTTGCAAGAACTCATAGAAAATTAATAATTAGGCTCGCAACCAGAGCCTTATTAGGAGTTAACTAACGGCTACAATTATATTAATAATCAGACAAACTATTTAGGATCTGATTATGACTTAACTCATTACCTGTCCAACTGGCCAGTTTATTCTCTTAATATTTTTCATCTGTAAGGCCTATTCACAGAT
>JAPYZB010002266.1:0-12879 GCA_030522745.1 Eupelmus kiefferi
GTAAACGAAAAATCATCAAACGGTAATGTAAATACCCTCTCTCGTCCCTCTGAATCATCTTTCCTCCACGATACAAATCGCTGGCCTAGAAACGCCATATTACAGATGCGCGCCGAATCTCCGAGCTTCAGCCAACGAATTATATAGTCGCGCACAGTTTCTGGCTTTCGTATACACACACACAGCGGCGTCCCTCTCTTTTTTGGGCAGTCCTATTACACACTCACTAGAGCATGTTATTTATGGAAATTTCGCCGGTGCACGGCCATTAATTACAGTTACTTCTTCGACGCGCAACGCAGGAAGAAATAACCCGCTGTATATACACGTATATATATAATACGCGTCTGTATGCGTATATACGAGAGAATGTAGGTTATAAAGTTCTCCTCTCTCGCTGTGTTCCAGAAATGTAATTTAACGAGATGCATTAACGCTCGGAGATGTTATTCTTTTGCCGAACAGGTTGTTGACTCGGCTTTCTATGCCGAGGCGAAATATGATAATTAGAGGCTATTCTCTTCCGTAATATCTGAGCCGGGAGAGCTTGTGATAAAAGTCGCTCGTATAAGGAGGAGGAAAGTAGCGCTGCGACTGGCGATTTGTCAAGGAGGATGTGGATTTAATTCGAGACAGCTCGGCTTTAGTGGGGTACTGTAATAAAGCAAACGTAATTTATTCGACGACAAAATGAAAACAGGGCAGAATTTTCATTTGGAATGGCTTTTTTAACGCGGTGCTTAATTCTCTATTGAATGCCTCTCGTAATATTTCATAACGAGATAAAGCACACGCTCGATCGTTTTTCCTCCCTGTAACAGCTCGACCATCCAGGACCTTAACGATCGCAGCATACACATCTACACCAAAGCCAGTCAGCGACAAACTTTAAAAGCAAGTTACATTAAATCCCGACGACAAGACGACACTCCAATTACCACAGCTCCCTCCTAAAAAAAAATCAGCCTATTACGAATTTTCGCTCGCCGTAAAATCAAGCGCAGCGGCGAATTTTTCAAAGGCCGCCGCCGCATGTAATCTGGCTGCATGCTCGCGCTTTCGAAAGAGAAAGAAAAAAGAAGGCCTCACGCGCGCATCGCTCGACACGCTTGCCGAGCGCGCGCTAAAGTACTTATTTTCACGGCTAATTGAAACGTTTCAAATCGCATTGTTGCCGAGAGCCGATCTCATCTCGCGGCTCGTTCCGCAAGGGATGAGCCTTTGATTGAGTTTGAGGAGAGCTTTGCGGCTTTTATGGATGTGAAAATGAGTTTTGACGGATGAGTACGGGAGATGATTAGCAGCGGGGTGTGAGAGATGTGGTTCGGGCTGTGAAATTCGAGGATATGTGGGTCGGGAGTTTCTTTTTATTTTTTGATAGAGAGAGAAACTTGAGGTAATTGTTTAATTGATGAAATCGCCTGATTTTACGCTTTGTTGGGTTACACGTGATCGCTGTTTTGATTTTCGTATTTATAAAACATAAATTTTACAAGTGCTACTTTATAAAATTATAAAATTAAAATTATAATTGAAAAAGTTGGCGCTAGCTGCATATGGGTCATCAGCAATTTTCATAATCGATTCTCGATAGATGCATCCACTCTTTCGACAACTTTCGAAACAATAACACACAGTAGGAGAGTAGAGGCACGCCACGGATAATTGTATCTTCTTACAAAAGCTTCGGCTTGTTAAGTGTGAAAGTCTAAGATGTGAAATGAGGAAATCATCCTCAGCGCTTATTGTACCAATACTTTTGAAGATGATGTAGAAAGCATCTATCTAGAGATCAATCAACGCGTGCTTATTTGTACGCTTGACAAATTCAATTATTACTGCATAATTACACCCAAAAAATAATTATTACAATCCATCCTACCGATCACATGCATCAGCCTACCTTGAAACATCCTCTCTCAAGTAAAAGTAAACGTTGCATAAGCCGAAAATAAAGTCCGAATTTAATCCTCGAGTGCTTAAAGTGCAAGAAAGCGCCGGCAAGTGTCGTAATATCCAGTTGGCGAGGCGAAAACTCGTCGCGCGTCCTTTGAAATGCAGGCTTCAAGCGAGAGGTGATATCGCGAGGTACGTGGCAGAAAGCTCATATTCGTTGCAATTTTAGAAAGGTAGGATTTTATACGTGTGCTTCTGTATAAGCGCGTTGCTTAGTGAAAACGTTTTAATAGATTGTCAATCGGTGCTTTTTAAAGTGCGGCGTAAAGAGGTGGACTTTGGTGTAGGAACGTGTAATTATGTTGATGTAATTTTTACCTAATTGCATGATTGTTACTATGTAAGACTCCGCGATTAATTTTTTACGAGACTTTTTCATATACTTATGGGATAATAAAGTGCTATTTCAATATCAATTTGCTTACAGTAGCGAGTTTCCTTTTCTACGTCGTATTTACCATTAAACTTAAACAGCAACTCCCTAGATCCAATCCCATGGTCACACCCTTTATTATTAAACTTCGATTTTCCAATCCTCACACGCCCCACCTTAATTCACCTCAAACTCCCAGCTCTAATAAAGCCCAGAGCAACAGACCACACCCTCGTTCTACAGCACATCCAACAACGCCAACAACAACAACAAAGCAACATCAGCTTGGCATCGATGCCCAGCCATAAACACCCCAGCCGGCGCTCGAGCTGCGGTGGCGATCGGTCGTTAAACCGTGACACGGCTGTCAGCGCAGGCTCCGCTAAGATAGGATCGCGCGATCCCAGATACAGAGAGCCGGCCGTGATTTTTAACGGCCGCGCGATCCGTTATATTCCTACCGCGGCCTGGAGAGATAGAGATTGTCCGCTACCGGCGAGGGCCAATAAAAGACGCGCGGGGACCGCTTTTTCTCGAGACGTCGGCCTGCGCTGGATGGAAAATTCAAGCGGGACCAGTCATTTTAGGTCCGGCGCGAGGCTACCGTTTCTTCGCGCGCCGAGAGAGCGGACGGCTTTTGTCGAGGTTTTAGTTTCTCGCTGTGGTGAGGGGTTTTTTTGCCTTATCGAGCGGGTGGTGACGGGGAGCGCTGAGGTGTTGCTATATTTTTTTTGTGATTTTCTATTAGGTTGTATTTTGTTTGCAAGTATTTATACTATCATTATCACATTAAGTTTTGTAAGTAAATTTAGTGTTTTTGTTTGATACGATTTGAGTAATTCGCAAACTGAATTAATTCACTCCGAAGCCTTATATCATAAAAATGCACGAACGAGCAGATAAAAATCTTTAATTCGCAAAAGATATTAGACGCGCATCATTAACTTCACTGACCATTACTCTGCAGCTTTACTTTCGTTCAGCATGCAGAATAAAACACTTTTTTCTTCAGATCCGATCTCGGTCGCAGCTCGAACTGATGAGTCATTTGCGCACTCGCCGAAAGAAAGGAAAGAAAGGTGTAGCGCCAATTGCAGGGAGAGCGTAGGAGTAGAGGCACAATTTAAAGTCTGCGCGCGGATATCGCAATTCTTTGTTCGATCGGACAATTACGATGATTCATGAATATCGCGATGACGGTCTTACTGCTTGTAACAATGGTTTGTACTTTTGTTTGGAAAATGTTTTAAAATTGGAGAGTACACGGCCGGGAAGTGTTCCTATTAGGATTTTTAATGTAGAATGTGAATCGCATTGTACGTGTAGAAGAGGATCGTTGATTTATGATGTAAAATGTAAATTTTAATAAAAATATAACACGATCGTTGAATTTCAGTTCTTAAAAATTCGTTCCTTTTTTATTGAACCATCAAAAGTTCTCCTAAATTACAATGACGCAATACCACGAATTTCTCAATACACCAATTTCCCAAATTGATCAAATTATCCGCGATCTCAGAATAACGACTTAATCTTTCGTATATCGTTTCGAATAAAAAATAGGTAAGTTCGCAAGCGCAACGCAACTTAATGCAATAATAACTCGCGCGAGGAGCAGCCACAGCGCGCGCAGTCATGAATGCGAAGCTAAAAATTTTAACAAATTGCGAGTGGCTGGCGCTCCGCGGAGTTGGAAGTACACGGAGCGCGCCCGATAAATTAAATTCAACGAACTTTATATTCAAATTGTAACAACTCGGCGCGCTGCTCTCTCGGCTTTGGCGGGGCATATAGTGCAACGCCGTATACGCCGCCGCCACCGCGCAATTAGCCTTTTATATAAGAGTACAGTGACCCTTACATAAGGATAATTACGGCCGGCTAAAAGCGAGAAAACCTTACGTAATATTAAAACAATCCCACACCCAGATTCTGTGTACAGACACACACCTTGGTTGAGGTTATGTGTGTGTACGTATACGCGAACACGCCTGTGGTGAAAAAGAAAGGACATGTGAAAACGATCTATCAGCTGAAGTTTGGGATTTTCGAATATTAGTTATTCGTTTGGTTAAGAATCATTTATTTTTTAAGAATTTAAAAATAAGAAATTTTTTTTGCCGAAAATAGATTATATTTGCGGTACAATCTCACTTGAAAAAACGGGAATAAAGCATCAACCAAATACTGTAGAATTTTTTTAAGATTTATTGTAAATTTTAATAAAAATTAAAAAAAAAAAAAAAAATACCGAAAATGGATATAAAAACTCAAAATTGAATGTAAAGTGGGTCACTATGAGTGCTCCCAAACGTTCTAAATAACAGAGATCGATTTTTTTTTTATAAATGATGTCAAGTATTAAATTTCGAGCTAAACTTATTATCTAAAATGTTCATCAAAAGAGCGTATAGTTTTTCAAATTGTAGTATAAACTTCCAGTAAATAAAATAATTTTTTTGTCTGACAATATATAGCATTATATTTACGAAAAAAGTTATTTTAAAAAAATTTAATGTTGCTCTACGCTCGAAAATTAAAACACAGAATATTCCTATCAAAAAAATTTGACAGTCACCACTTTCACGGCAAAAGCAGACGAATAATCCTTGGAACAGAAAAATTCACGACAATTCTCACCCAGAGGAAGCCGAAGGCGTCTTTCCCTGCCGATATCTCTTTTGTTCGCAAAAGTCGAACATTATCCGGGTGCGTCGGGAATTTGTATTCCGCGCGAGCGCGGAGTATTCAAATGAGTCGCGCCGAGAAAGATGCGAAATCGACGAAAATGGAGATAAAGAAAGAAACGGACCCGAGCGCCTCTCTGCGATCGAGGACAAGCGCAAAGAGAAGAAAAGGTCGCCACGGACACGGAGCTAGTTGGAAGAATTTTAATGAAAAATGCGGCGACGCGCGTCTTTGGAATCGGTTTTACGTGGAAAGAGATTTGGCCGATTTTCCCTCGAGTAATTTGCTGGAATTGGCAATTTTTTGAAGAATTGACGCTGGACTGAGACTCTCCTCTGATCGATTCGGATCGCTTGATTTGAATAGTGGTTTGTTTTTGTCTAATAAAGTAGAGGGAAATCCTGTCTGTCTCTCGAGTCGTAGAATAACAATTTTCTTTTCTCTTGTCCTCGATATAGATCAAGAGGTTTGATTTAAATTGGCTCTATTATGCAATATAGTAAAATTAAAATTGATCTTTTTAAACCTATATTTGCATTCTGCTTGCGGAGATGTCAGAGAGAAGATCTTTAATGTTTAGGAATTCACACTTTATCTTTATTCCGGTGGCATCTTTGGGTTTAAAAAGTAACTATAGGAGAGTGTCAGATGTGTAGGTCACCGATATTCTTGAAACTTTTATAGAAGATGTCTTGTAACTTCAATAGCACATAACCATATGAGTTAAGTGTCAGTGCTCTCTTAATTTAAAGATATAATTAACCTGATTAAAAAATCCCTATTATAAGAATTACAAGTACAAATTATAAGTACGATTTATAAAATGTCAATAAGTATATAAGCATGATCATCCGTATGGTGTTTTTAAATAAATATATCATTAGAACCTAACCCAGCTTATTTTTTAACATTGAAGTAACTAGAAACCATCTCCACAAGTTTGAGCAACATCGGTCATCTGCACATCTGATATTCTCCTGATAGTACATAAGAAAAACTGTAATCTACGTTGTAACACTGTAATAACTGAATTTTGTTCGACACGGCATCTAAGTAGAAAATTATCATAGACAGATGACTACTCTCACTGAAAAAATTATTTAAAAGATACTTGAAATTTTAATCAACGTTATATCGCATATGAGCATCTGATGATGTGATATGTAGATGTAATCCAGATACCGATCGGATGATCCGTCAGGCACGTATCATCTTTTCAATATAATGTTCTATGATTTAATTCTGTATCGTCGATATTAAATGATCGATGAATAATTGGATCCTAGTAATCCTCACCCGAAAAGAGTGCTACAGTTATTGGGTTATACATTCCAGCTCGCATACCATTAAGTGATTCACTTTTGACCCTTCCAGTAGTACATTTAATGTTCATTGTTAGAAATCTTTTTGACCTCAATGTATGATCAATCTGTATTTTAAAACTATACTTAAACATAGCTTTCTGTAAGCAAATATTTTTTTTAAAGAATTTCGTTTTTATATACATTTTCGTAATATTTAAAAAATGAGACATCATTCGTACACAGAGAAGAGTAGATTGCAGAGTTAACTTATTTGCATTGATTGGAATGTTTCAGGCTGCTAATTTTTAAAGTATCAATAAATGTTTTATGTATTTATTTAATGAAAAATTTACGAAAGCTTCAAGTAATAATTAATACCTTGAAAGAAAAAAAGAAATGAGTATGGTAATCTGTCCTAAATTAAAAATATTTTGATTCTTTTTTTGGTTCATTAAGTGATGCAAAAGTTAATGACACGTAATTCACCAGCACTTCTTTGTGATTTCAGTAAAATCTTACGTAATATTTACATAATAGATTATTAAATTTGTCAGAAAGTTTTTTACTTCAGTTTCACAAAACCTCTCCGAAGGACCAGCGTTACCAAAAAATACGTAAACAAAAAAAAAAACAAAACGAATAGCGTAATCGCAAAACTAAATATACCATCAAAAGATTCCACTCTCCAAACCATACACCCACCCTCTCAAATCCACCAACAATCCCTCCAAAAAACAATCCATCTCCGCACCATCCCAGTAAACCAGCGACACGTGCGGGCATCGAAAAAGAAGTCAGCCGGTCGCGCCCGTTTCCTCCTTCGCGCTCGCCTCGTAACGGTATCTATATACTCGCGGCAAAGCCGAGCACGCAGAGCAGATGCTGGAGAACCTAATCCGTCCGGTCGCACGCACACACGTGTAAAGTATATAGATCCAAGGTACGTCGAACCCGCCGCGCGCGCCTGGCGAACTTTCGACTATGCGCTCTCGGCGCAGCTGACGTAAGCCGATTTTTCCCGGGAGCGACTTGAGCATTATATGCGAGCCGATCGACGAGCATAGATGTGGTCGATGGATTTTGGGACGAAACGGGAGGAATGAGGTTGATTCTAAGCACGAAGGAGGTAGATAGACTCGCGGAAATTTAAATGGGCTGTGTTGTTGTTTGGGATTTTTAGGGGGAATGGGTTTTGGTTACGAGAGAGTGGAAAGAGTATTTCTGTTTGGTGGACGAAGCTGAGAGCAACTAGAAAGTTACATTGCACAATTTTTTTAGTTGTTTATTTGGTAATAGTATTATTTACTAGGAATCTTTTTGAGTAATAAATGCTTGTTACGTCCTAAGAAATTTAGAATTAAAATATTTAATTCTCTTATTGTTATTGTCATGATAGGATCTGGAGTCTATAAATATATGAAACTTTCGATTAAAAATAAATTAAATTTTATAAATTATTTTTGTGCGTTCACTATATATGTACATTTAAATTTTGGATTGGTTTACTTTAAATTAAATTATGTAAGATATAATACTGTATAATTCAGGTTAATTTTTCGTTAAAGTTATATGTAATCTTAAATTTCTTGCAGAATTTTGTTGCGTAAAACAGTTTGAATTTAATAAAAAGATTTTAATTTCAGCATTGAACATACTTTTTGTTAAATGGTTTTATTACAAAGTTCTTTTAAATAATAGATTGTAGCAAGTAAAACTTTTAAAAATTAATAGTAAAATATAAAACTATTCTTATCTAATATTTGTTCATAAAAAAATACTTATGAATATTTGTAAAATTACTTTTCTTACTATTAGTATACAGATGATCATAACTGAATTTAATATAATTTATAATAAAATATTCAATATTAAAATCAAATGGTCGATGTGTTGACTTATTATAATATTTTGAAATATAAAATTATTTGAAACAACAATGAAATTTTTTTTACATTATACATTTAGAAAATGAAAAAAATAAAATGAAACGTTTGTAAAATATTCTTCAAAAAAGTGACTTATATATTTTATTGTAACTAATACTATATAATTAACTTTAATCTTCATACCGTATGTTGCAAAATTAGGCGAGTAATTATTTGAAATATGTTCTGATTATTATTTTTTATTTTTCAGCAAATTAAAATTGCATCTACAAGCGCATATGTAGAGCAAAATTAAAAGTAAAAAAGTGAGATAAGAAAGTGACCGACTTTTAAACCAGATCCGGTATTTAAAAATGAAATGACATGTTTGACTTGATCATATTTTAAGCTTTTTCTGTCTTCTGACAAACCTATATATGTATTGAAATACGTGTCAAAAAATTCTTGTAAATAAAATTTTATCTTTCCAATAAGTAATTAACTAAAATTTTGGCTAATAATTTAAATTACATAAAAGATTAAGTACAGTCTAATATGTAAAAGCAATAGCATGTAATCGAATATTCAAAATATTTAAATTAGTTAATCGCATAGGTGTATTCTATATCGTGTGAATTTTGAAGCATAACACTCAATTTGGTTAGAGGGTACAATAACCTTATATAATTTTTTGTTTTCTTATTTCCTTAGTCGTAGCAAAAATATCCACTTTATTAGCATGAAATTCGGTCCTTAGCAAGTCACTTAATTAGAATGGAAGCCCCACACTCTATATACATAATTCAGGCGGAAACACCTGCATAAGAAGCCTCCTTCTCTTCGAATTCCCAACCGCTCCCGATATCTTTTCATCGCCTGGTACGGTTTTACGCACTTGACTGTAAGTGAAGGCAATGACGTTTACCAAAAAGTCAAGGCTTTCAGTCAAAAATCTCGAAATCGAATTGTTGGAATTTTGTGTAAAAAATTAGATTTTTTTTGAAATTCTTATTGCCAACCATTTTTTTTTTCGTAATTTGTTTTATAACGCTATAAATTTATGAACGATCATTATCAATTCACAATTGTCTCAAGACTATTTATTTTACTTATTTTCTTCTAAAAAGCTTTATTTTTTTAATTTTTCCGACACCACAATGATCTACTAACTCATCCTAAACAACGATCCAAACCCCCCTAAGAAACCTACTTGGCCAATCCTCCGCAACAGGCATTGGCCTATCAAAAGGACACCGCTAACGGTTCTCTCTCAAAAAATCCTCCGAAAGCATATTCGCCGTCCAAAAATCATCAGAGCCCATCTCCACATCGAACCAGGTCAGCTCATCGAAAAAACCTCCGCGCATCCTCTACACACATCCTCCACGCTCCGTATCATCCTCCTCCTCGCAGACTCTTTTTTTGCCCTCGCTTACTCACATACATGCACGTACACAGACGCGTGCGATTCCACGGCTAAGATAACGGCACGTATATAGGCACGCGGCGGCGGCTGCGTCAACTGTAAACGACGCGCGTCACTGGGCCACTGGAGAAGCCGAGAGCGGGCGTGCTTGTAACAAGGTCGCCTCGAGGATCCGTGCTATTAGCGCCTTGCCCGTTTACGCGTGAGCTTCGCGAAAGTGACTCGCGTTTTGCGGCTTGAGGATGTGGTCTTTTTAGAGGCTTTTTTTGGGATGTTAGGTGGAGAGCGCCGGGGTAATGAGGAGAGACTTTTTGCGGAGCGTGAAAGGATTGGGAATTGAAACTTGATTGGAGGTTTTTTGGAATCTTGGCTTTTTGTTGGCGATTTGCTGGAGACACGTGGACTTGCGGGTCTATTGAAGCTAATTTTGATGGAGGTGGATGGCTGAGTAGAAAAATGGTGATGTTGTGGGATGGGAAAGTGGGGCGAATAGATCTGTAGGTATAGTTGCGAGAACTGTTTATGCGGTAGTGTAATAGATAATTAATTCGGATTCGAAGAACTACTTTATTTCTATAATTATTGGGTGACTATATGCAAATTTAATACTACTAATGATTATTTAAAGTAGAAAATTAACTAATTTTACAAACTATTGCAATGTTTCTACCCACCGAGCCACATTTAAAATACAAAATTACATACATTTTAAATAATTCCTCCGCTTAACCAGCCAACGCAAAAAAATAAAAAAACATCCAAATTCACTACGAAAAAAGTGCAAAATAAAACAATTTCCATAATCCAATCCCTCACCCCCCAAAAAAATCTCAACATCGTTTTCACTCGCACGGTAATTCACTCTAATTAAGCAGCAAAAAGCCGCCACCCGGGAGCCATAAATCCTCGCTCGCTCTCAACAAAATTGAACAATTTCACAAGCGCCGAGAAAAAGCCGGCCGAAAGGAGCGAGAAAACGCAGCCGCTGTACACGCCAAGAAGAAAGCCATCCGCCCGCGCTTGCGAATTTACGTCGCGCACGTGTGTGCCGGCTATATACTGCACACATGCAGGCGGAGCGCCTCGGGGGGGCAAGAGAAGATTTTCGGCGCGCGACCCATTTTCTACCTTTTGCAGGCGCGCCGCGGACGTAGAAATTATATATGGCTGTGAGAGCGGAATCGGGTCAATTTTTCAAGCGTGGATGTGAGGAATGCGGGGGTGGGAGGAATTAAAGGTTGCCGCTCGTTAGGGTTTTGGTGGGAGAGTGGATAATTGGGGCTTTTTTCGAGGCAGGGGGGAGTGGATTGAGCTGGGTGCGTGCGATCGTTTAAACTGTGATTATGGTAATTGAAGTTTACTTAAATGTGGGCGATTGTGAGGGTTTTTTTTTGTGGAGCGAGTGTTTTGGATATGCAGTTTTTTGTATTAATGTTATAAAATGAAGTGTGCTTATATTAATATTAATTATGAATTTGAAAAGTTGATTTATTGAATAATCAATATAATTTACCGTTAACGTGATAGTTTGTCGATTAGTGAAAAGAATTCATTGCTTTAATTACTTTACGAAATCCAACGATTTTATATTTCACGATTTATTTATCATAAATTACAGTCTAAATTTTTGCGAGTATACAACATTCTCCGGTTAATCCAATACTTTCCGGTATATACACGCCAGATTACTATTTTCCGCATAAAAAGCCGAGGTACAACGCAAGAGATTTAGTAACGGAGGAAGTTTAAATGGCCGAGCGTTGCCAATTGATTAATTCTGAAGTGTATGTAAGAACGCTCGGAGCTGACACATATTCTCGAAATAGTTTTCGCATATATACGGATGTATATATTAGGCATGAATTGAATAGTTTAAGTTTATTGCTTACGGCTTTTCAGCAAAACGGAAAATATACTTACAGGCTATCGGTGATTTATAAATTTCATTAGGATTTCTTCGAACGCTGCACGTATTTCTAATAATTTTCAAGTTCTCAATATCTTTGTAGATACAGAAATAAAGGCGAGGTACAAAGAAAAATTGTTAACTTCAAAACCTTGGAATATTTTCCTTTTTATAACAAACAATAAAAACTTTTTACAACGCCAGTGCGAAAAACAAAGTTCTCGAATAAGAATAGACCCTTGAAAAACATATTGAAACATATAAACAGTCATGAATATTCATGGTAACCACGCCGCAATTGCCCAACGGCACAAGAAGAGCATCAATGCTTCTCTCAAAATTCACCTATTTCAACAAACTCCTGCCTCCCTCGCAATTAGGTATCCAAATAAAGAAAGAAATCTCGCTCCATCATCCGAGGCACAACAATGGAAATCTTCGGCCGGATTTTCGCAATGTCCACAATGCAAAATTTTCATCCAGCTGGGATAGCGATCGTCTCGGCTCCGAGCTCGCTCCTTATTAAGCTTGGAAAAATTCGGCCGAGATAGTCGATCGTCGTGAGAGTTTTGCATTGTTTAATTAAGTGTATTGTTGTCGGGGGAGGTGGATGGAAAACGCGCTCGAGATTGATCGTTTTGAGGATGCAAATGCGCGTTTCTGAAATTAAGAAAGTGATCTAATTCACGTTATATAAGCTTTCCCTCTTTTTTCAGACAATGACGGTTGCAATAAAGGTGCCTGTCGTATGGGAATTCGTTATTGTTTGTTTTTATAATGTGAAATGAAATTGGAGATGAGATCGGATTTTAATTGCATATATTAGTTTTATTACACATTGTTTGAATTGTATTTTAAGTTTTATTACACATTGTTTGAATTGTATTTTAACTTGTTTGTAAAAAGTATTTTTGTTGAATCGGGTTCTTTGTAAGTACGTGAATAAATAAAAGAAATTAATAAGAATAAATGTTTTTTAATCGTTATCTCAAATTTATAAAAGTAAGGAGCTTCACCAGTTTTTCTATGTTTTTTTCTGTTATATCGTTTAATGTTTCTTGCACTTCTTATTCCAGTTTAAGTATATCTGAGAAAATTATTGTAGTACTTTTTACGATTTGTTACATAAACTACTGTTTAAGTATTAAAATTTATCAGCTATATTGAAATGAATAATTTTAGCGCATTTTATCATATTCATTCTCAACAACTTTCACGAACATAAAACTTTTTACAATACAAATACGAGTTTAGTGTTTCGCTTCATTTTATATCCATTAAGATATATTCTTTCCAGGTTTACACGAAAAGTTATTTTTCAACTTCTTCAAGCCAGGAGAAAACCGATGAACGACAATTTA
>JAPYZB010002268.1:0-12363 GCA_030522745.1 Eupelmus kiefferi
TAAGTAGAAAAATCAAATATTCAATATTTCAATAAATTCACTTTACCTATTTAATTAGTCATTTAGATAGTAACTCACAATTGTTTTCATGCATTCCAAAATTTATTTTGAAAGGTTTTAACAAAAAAAAACTTATTAAATTAATATGTATTAAACGTGTTTAAAGGAAAACATGTGTGCATTAAAGAAAATGTATCTACTTAAGATTTATTTGCTATTGTACTGCAATTGTAGTTGAAACACAGTACAATATACGATTTAAATTATTGATTGATTTTGTATTTTATAGGACTGCTAAAAATTAAACAAAATATACTTTTATTGAAATAAGTTTTAAAATTAATAACAACAAAAATAACTTATAGTTTAAATAATATCAAATATTTTTAATGACCTACAAACTTGGCTTAAAAATTCTATTCTTGATTAACTTTGTTTTTAGAGCTATTCAACTTTTTTTTAAGCTCAAAGAATAATAAGACATAAGAAATACTAAAGCAAACTGTAACGATAGCTTATAGACTGCATGTCAAGGTATATTTAAGATCTTTTTCGCTCTCTTTACAATCCATTAAATGTTCTTATTTAAAAAAAATGTATCGAATTTAATTTTTATCCAAGAATTAGAGTGTTATTTGAAACGCAATAAGTTTTAACGCTAAACAGCTGATTCTCATAAACACAGGATCACTCACTCATGATATGAATCCACTAACCTTAAAAACTGTGTTTCTTCCTCTTTTTCTTTCTTCCTTCAGGCATCAGCTCCAGGCTAAGCCCCCGTTTGTTTGTCTTTTATTTTCCAGACTTGACAACCGCATGTCTAGAAACTAGATTTGAGCTTCTATTAAAATCTCATAATCAGAACTTATTTTAGCTTTGTTTTCTTTGTCATGGTATATGAAGGCTAGGTCTGCACATATATTGCTGATCTCATCTCCGCGACGTTTCTGCGGAGCACTATACGATCGGCTGGGGCTGGCTCGTGTTCGTCTTTGTCAATACGACTGTGCTGCCAGCTAAGGGAACCACACTAAAACGTGCGTATATCTATATATACTATATGTATAATATGTATAATCTTGAGAATGAGACCGAATTAGTGAAATTCATTCGGTGTTAACTACGTTCTTTGAGCTTAACTAATTTTTACAATTATATTAATGGTATAAAAAGAGCCAGGTAGGGCTTAATTACAGCCTATTTAATTTTTTTTTCAGAATCTTTTGCACAGTAAAATTCAAATTAATACGCGAAATAAAGTTATAAAAGTACAAAAATTTAAAAATTAAAAAAAAAATAGTAGATTTTTTAGGATATGAAATACGATAGTTTCTTATAAAAAGACAAAATATATTTTTAACTTAACGTTTTGAAAAATGTAACCCATGACATTTCCATGCTGATTCACACAATAATAATGCGCAATTAAACTTTTACCTTTGCGGGCATGGAGATAAAATTCATTAAAAATTACCAATTGGAAATTTGTTATTGATTTTTTAGAAACAAAAACATGATCAGAACAAAAATTTGCAAAATTAATTAACAAAGCATAAAATTATTGAAAAATTTTGCAATTATTGCTTTACGAAATATAGTTCACGATTTCACAAATAATGAGTAAAAACAAATAAGTTATCCTAGGAAACTTTTCAATTAAAAAAAAATCATTTAAATATTACTTTAAGTAATTTTATCACTGGAGTATCAATACTTGTTGATATTTGGTAAAGTATAAAAAGATCTGATTCAAAGCGATTCCCCGTGAATGTTCCGACTTGGATAATGTATGTACTCCCAAAAACTGCTTTTAAATTTTATTTTATTTAATAACAGTATTATCAACAAAATATATTTCTTTATAAATAGTCAAAGGTACACAGTACTGCATCCTCTATCACAAAATGAATTTAAGCGAATGAACGAAAATTAATTGGATAAACATAATTAAAACATTAATACTTAACTGTATATTTTTTTTATAAAAATTCAGAAATTTTTAATAAAAGGATTTTTAAGTTTTATTTTTATACATTTGTTTATTTTTTACGTATAAAAATAAATAATGGCTAATGGAAAAATTGATTAGGAAATAAAATAGTATCATAAAAATATATGTTTATCTATTTATTGTTTGAAATATTTTTTGCATCATATATAAGATCATAATCCTGCACAGAATATTTCTACAAAGTCTGTAATTACTGAAGATAATAAGCTGCCATTGAAATTACATGTATCAAATAAATTAATTCTTAAAAAAAAACGTCCCTCTCGTATAGCGACGATCCTTATTTAGTCATAACATACTGCAAAATTCGAGGCACATACATCTTATTTGTCAAGATTACAAGTGATAAATATATAACGAATGTTCGTTTAATCAAAAACACATATTATTTTTTTAAAACCTACTACGACGTAAAACAATGGATTTTATAAAATTGAGTAAATAGAAGTTCTTGCATTTAGATAATAGATGCTTGATTCTTAAAACTTAAAAAATATAACTATCTACAAAGTTATTTATTGCCTTAAATATATACATTATTTATCGATTACTTCAATTATTTAATTCACACTACGGAGAATTGCTAAAAAAATTTTAAAATGATTTTAAAAGATATAAATTACGAAAACAAGCTCATTTTTTATTGCAACATAGTTTTAAATTCATATTGGTTTCGTCAACTGAACGGATTATTCAATAAATTTTAAAATCGTTTATGCTTTAATAATTTTTAAAATATGTAAAGACAAACATGGCAAGTAAAGAAGCTTTGGCAGTTTTGGATTATTAAAAGAGGGTTATTAGAAGAATATGATTTCTCGTGAAAATGAGAAAATCAAGACTTTTTACAGAATAAAATAGTGATTGCATAGTTTTTTGTTTTCATTTTATTTTCTTCAAAAAATATCTACTTAAAATCCCGAAAAAGTACATTACAAAATAGGCACGTCATTACGTATTATGAGCATTAATTCATTTAAAATCACGAAATCGAACCGTCGCTGTGTAAACGAGTTTCTGTAAATTTATATTTTTTTCTTGTTTTGTACTTGACAAATAATGAAATACGAATAATGTAAATTTGCTTTCTAATATTTTACGAAAGTGTAAACATGTAAATAATTTGCGAAATGTATATTATTCTATATTGTATATTATATGTCTACTGTATGTTAATGTATATTATGTATATTAATATATTGTACATGGCATAAAATTATATTTTGTTGTTTGTAATTTTAAAATTTAACTTTTCGGCAACGGTTCGACTATCCGTTCAAAACGAATATCAACTACAATATTTATTCAAAAATGTTTATTGTAAAATATATATATTTATATCAAATCGCATTGATGATCTACTATAGCTTTAAGGCAATTGGAGTTTCGAGATTCACTCGAGACTATCACAAGGAATTACGGTTGATCCGCGTATCATGATTGTATTTTTTATTACTTTTAGATTATAAAACGTAACTGAACCTCTAAGGTTCACTGTTGTTCAAATTGTTGTACATTCAAGCTTGATATTGAAATGTAGCTACTGTGATATGTCGAATGAATTTTGTTCACACTGATATATCGGTTAATAAGTGTCTTTAAGTTCTGCTAGTATTAATATTATGTACAATTTGACAAACACAAGAAAATATATATGTATGCGTACAAAACGCGATTAGCTTCTTTTTAAAATAGTTACATAATGAATAATGGTTTAATTAATATGGACAATCGGTAAACTTATACGTAGTTATCTGATTTTAAGACCTTAATGATATTCAGAAACGCAAGAGTCGTTAATATTAATTAAAGCACATTATAATAATTATATTCTACAAATAACGATAACTATTTTCTAAGCTTCTAACTCGACATCTTGATTAAACAATTATCACAAGAGCACGAGCGTGCAATTATAGATCATTCTCAGTAGAAACATTAAATGTGCTGCCTTTAATTTTTTGAATGATTCTATTGCAGATGTTTTTGCGTGCTACTTTACAGAACTTAAATCATAGGTTGCGTATTTAAAAACGTTTTTCATAAAAAATAATAAAATTTCGATTTTAACAAATACAATACTTATTTTCTACATGTTCGAAGCTGCTTTATGAGAAATGACTATCCCTCACACAATTTCATTTTAATCTCCAGAAAATGGTTATGTGAATTTTCATTTAATCTCCATTTATCTTGAACGATTTTGGATTATTTCAGTTCGTTCTCTATTTTTTTTACTATACACAGAGTACAAAAAATTACTGATGCGATGAAAGTAACATACATATATAAATTTGATTCTGACCAACACATTCTCTTTACAGTCGACAATTCAAATGTTTTACTAATCTCTAAGTTCATGCAGTGTGTAAGATTAAAAATGTGAATTTTAACGATGCTTTTTTCATCGAAATTTGCCTCGCAGTACGGCTATTTTCGAAATTCAAATCGTATTTCTTAACTCTTTCTTTGTTTTATTTATACATGTTTGAAACACTGAGCGGTGTGAAATGTAAAAATGTCTAACTGTAACATGTAATTAAAATATAAAAACTATACAAATAATTAATGGATCATTATGAATGATTAAGTGTGATCCCTTCATTTTTCCTGAACTTAAATCACTCGTGAGTAGATAAATATGTATATCGGAAACAGCTGCTCATTCATTCGGGATTCCTTTCAAATTCAAATGTATTTTTGGAACCCGCTCGTTTAATTCATGGTTAGCACCAATCAGCCATATATGTAAAATCCTTGAATAAGGTTTGCTCCAAAAAGCTTAGAGGTCGAGGATCCTTCGGTGGTGTTAGCTGCGGTTTCTCGGATGTAAATTCCTCATCGAAATTGCTCACATCTTCCACAGAATGCTATAAAAAAATTTTTATTATGTATATTTTATTTACTTTTATAGCTCCAAAGTTTTTATTTTATTTAAATGAAAATATAAATTTGTAAATTTATATGAATTTTTAAATCAGCACATCTATAATTTAATGTACTTCAATTTAAATGTTTTCAACAAAAGTATTAAATATTTTATAAAAAAAAACATGCAACATTAAAAAAATTAAGATTAAAAAAGTTAATACTTAAAAAAAAATAGTTTTCTTTACTCCTAATTTGTATGTTTTGAATACGTACATGTAATACAAACAACAGTTCATATGTAGATAAAAACTGGTTATGAAATGAATTGATAATTGATTTGTTAAAATTTTTCTTGACAATGACTGTTAACTGCATTTCACTCTGATAAATGTTTTAGTTTAAAATCGGTTCATTCAGAACATTGAATTAAATTCATCATTAGAAATGTTATATACTTTTTAAATTATAGAATTTTTTAAAATTACTACACACCAAACGAAACCTTACAGTCTTTCTAGAGCATTGTCGATTGCGTGCCTGTTAAGATTATGCAATAGCTAAATTAAATGTGACATAGTTTCCTCGACATAATTTCAAACTTAACTACTTCTTTTGAATATAAACAAAACTTAGAATTACAATAAATTGCTTAATAAATAGTGAAAAATATCCTAAAACTTACAATAACTGGGACAAATGGAGGCTTGATACGTCTAAGAAGTAAATCATCCCAAGCTATGTGCCTGAAGAACGCCTGTTTTTTAACATCCTCTGCATCTCGTTCGCTGCTGCCCAATCTTCGATCTGGATTTTTTCTCAGAAGCTTAAAAAATAAGAACCTGTTATTGAGCATGCCTCCAATAGGATTAATTAGAAATAGAAATAGTAAAACAGTCTTACTCGTCTCATTATGGCAATAGCTTCTAAAGATAAAAAGCGAGGATAACGAACTTCGTCATTAACAATGGAGTCAAAAACTTCTTCTTCATCGTCACCAGGGAAAGGAGACTAAAACAGATAATCAAAAGTTATTAAAATGAAAATTAAAATAAAATTTAAAAGTCAATAATATCATAATTTAAAATTTTTTTAAGATTAAATTTTTTTTTAATCTATGAAGTTATTCTCAGTTAAAAATTATAAAAATAAATTGAAAGTATTTATTTTTTTGCTTCCACATAAATTTAAAAAATATAGAACTTTTACAAATCTTTTTCTATTTTATACCAAAATAGACATAAACTGATTTATCAGAATAACAATATTAGTTTCATTGAAATAATTGACTTTTATATTCCTTTTCAAATTCTTATTTAACAATGGAGGAATATTTACTTCTCCGACAAGCATCTCAAATATGAGCACTCCAAGGCCCCACCAATCCACGGCGCGCGTGTAAGACGTTTCCGTGAGTACCTCAGGAGCAAGGAATTCAGGTGTACCACAGAATGTGCCCGTTCGGTCTCCGTAGCCCATACCTTCCTTGCACAAACCAAAATCGGCGATCTTAACATAGCCCTCAGTGTCCAACAAAAGATTGTCTAACTTTAAGTCTCTGCAATATTAATCGAGTTGGTATAAATTAGTTAAATTAAAATTATACTTTACGATTATTTTGCAAAATTTAAATTTTATTTTACCTGTAAATAATACGACTTTCGTGAAGATATTGCAAGCCCAATACAACGCAAGCAGAGTAAAAGACAGCTCGTGGCTCTCCGAAAACATCTGCATGAATGTGCATCATGAGATCACCACCAGCTGCATATTCCATTACAAAACAAACGTGTGCCTGAAAATATAAAACAAAATAGCAATATCTTCTAACAATAATCTTATTTATTCAAAACTTAAAAATAAGTAAAACTCACATCAGTCTGGAAGCAAGCGAATAGGTTGACCAAAAATGGGTGCCTCGTCGCATTGGCCACTTCGAAAATTCGCTTTTCGGACAGTAGCGACTCGACCTCATCCCTAGCAATGATATCACCCTTCTTGAGTGCCTTAATGGCAAAGTATTCCCCAGTGTTGCGGTACTGCGCCAGTATAACTTTGCCGAAGTGGCCGCGTCCGAGAACGGACAGCAGTCTGAAATTTTCGAGGTTCATACCGCCATTTAGCTGTGACTGACGGCGCGATTCGTACGCGCTGTCGCGGTACTGAAGCGGCCTCGACGGCGCCGGTACCTCGTATGCGACCTGGAGAAAGAGAAAAAAAGGTTAAATTACGAACGAAGTATGAGACTTTAGTTAGAAGAACGATGAGCATCTCAGTGGGGAGGGTAGCCCGCTTCGTTAAATTTTATAAAAATTGAAAAACACAAATTTTAAAAGCTATAAATAGATAGACACACTTATTACTTTTTAATTTTTAGTTGACTGAATGATTCTCAGCTAAATGAAAATGAAAGTAACGAAGCTGAGCTACCACGTACTCATCGCATAATATTTTTGTTAATTCGATGAAACACAACATTAATTGGCATAGTGTTTCATGTAGAGTTCGATGAATTGTTAATCACAATGTAATATATGCGTCGTTTATGAGATCTTATATGTTGCAATCGATGTACATGGGTTAATAATGTCCAACACTGCTAAGATGCAGATTTTGTGTAGATGCAAATATGACCCTCGATGTGATGATTTGATGAAATAAAATTACCAAAAGACTTTTTGAATAAAGCTTCTATTTTTTTGTTACGCTGTAAAATTTAGAGGACGCAGTGTAGATACGAAGTTTAAAAAAACATATTTAATTTGTATTTTAAATAATAAATTTAGATTACAAATTCACTACACAGTTTCAAATATAAATGAATTTTAATGAATTATGCAAATTATTTATTTCTTATAGTACTGGATATAAGAAATCAAGTGTAGCCTATTTCTTAAATCTTTTTACATTAACAAAATACAGTAATGTTACAAATATACTTTAAATATAATACATTCATAGTTGTATGTATGTATATACGTAATGTTATAGCAGTTGTATACAAGTAATATTGTTATATTACATGGTATTGTTATTTTTTTATACAAGATTAATAGTATTACTACTCTAAAATATATAACTTCCTAAAAAAAAGCGCAAACTTATGCAATATATTTATATTAATCAAAATGCAGGGAAAAAGCGGGCAATCGTGCAAGCAGTGTGAGAAAAACAAAATCGAGAGCAACCAAAGCATAAAATAACTACATCTGTTCCCAAATAGAGATTTCAAGGCTAAGAATACAAAGAATTCCATTAAGGGTGGCGATCTTTCTGGAAGAGAAGAATGATAACGTCGATGGTCTCTTTTCTTGCATTGGAAGATATCTTTTATTTCTTATTGTTTGCTAACTCTTATGTTACGTAAATGTATGTTATCTAAAGTTAAAATTTGTTAGTACATAAAATAAATAATACTCAAAAGATTACAAAGACAGTTCAAATGGTTTTCAAAAGAAATCTAATTCCAAAAGCAAGCAGTAGCGACCATCGCCCGTATGAAAAGAGTATAGAGAGATTCCAAAAGCCATGCTTTTTTAAAGTTTCTTTTCGTCCAGAGTCTGTTTCTTATTCTCGTTTCGCACGCCGCTCGGGGTGCTCTACAAGAAGAAGAAGGTACCTCGTCCTCGGGGAACTCGACGACAGGTTGAGGCGAGGGAGTGCGTGGAGAAGGTGGGGCGATCAGCACGGGCAGGGGCTCCGTGACGAGGGGCCTCAGGCTCGCCCCCTGAAGGTGCCCCGACTTATCTTCCCTCAGAAGGAAGTCAAACTCCCGTAACGCGCTCTGCAACTACATTTTACAATGCTCACGAGTGCGCTCTACCGAACTGTCATATCTTTAATCCTTGTTTCTTTTTTTTTAATAACTAGATACAGTAGATATAGTCTACACTTCTAGATTTTGTTTTAATTCAAGTCCGATTAGATTTTTTTTAAAAGCGAATATAATTAATTTTATTGATTGAATCATAAGAAAGAGATAAACTTTTACGAGTTATTCATTGTAACATTTTACAATTATTTATTGTATTCTATTGTAATAGGGATTAACCTGTTTAATTTTCAAAATTAACAAAAATTTTCTACAATTTTTAATTAATCTTTAACTGTCTTTGTTTCAATTACATTAATAAGTTCTGTCATGTCTATGAGTCAATCAGTAAAACAAAATATTCACTTATTCATAAAGATTTAGTGAGATCTAATTTTGCTATCGCTAGTATTTCACAATTTACTGAAATTTCTATTGTTATTTTAGCACATTTATATTTATGAGCCAATAAATAATATAAAATAAAATTATTTCAAACTGTTTCGCGATTGTACAAACTTTATTTGAATCTCTGAACCTTTACAAAGTTTACTCAAATAGTAAACACGTTACACTATTATTACAATAATAAAAAATGTAGAAAAAATTGAATTGCTATTTAGTATTTGGCTGGGGCAGCCCTTGCAGAAAATTAAAATTTAAAAATTTGTTTACAATTAAATCAAAACAATTTCGTAGATAGATAGATTGCTTTAAATATTAAAATTTTATTGTAAATTGTAATTTAATTAAAAATTATGAGATTATCTTCTTTTTTAAATAAATAATTTTTAAATTTAGATTTAGTTTAGATAATTATTTAGTTTAACAAGCTGCTCGTTTCACAGTGTTAAAATCTTAATAACTCCTCTTTGATCTTTGACGTTTTACATTAACATTTTAATTAAAATTTTACTTTCATTAAAATTAATATTAATAATTTATATTTTAACTCCTATTACCTTTTCTTCTATTAATATTCATGCAAGGACTACCTCAAAATATAGAGGTTCTTGACGAGTTTTTTGAACCAGTGCTTTTTACTTTCGCCAAGATTGAGTAACAATTAAATTACTTTTTAACAGGCTAAGGATAAAATAAAAAAGAACAAATAAAATTTGTAAAATTATTAACTTTATCATGTAGTTATTATATTTTTTATTGAAATTTCTATTATGAACAAAAATTAATATTACGTACGAACAAAAAGTAATATTACTTTTGAAAAGTCTGTCATAAAAGTAGCACTATTTTTTAGTTTTTCTTTGAAATAAAGGAATATATAAATATAACAAAAAAATTTTTTAGAATTTGTCAAAGATATATGTTTAAATAATAAATTATTTAAGATCAGTAAGTTAAATAGAGAAAATAGAAATTTGTGAGAAAAGTGAGCATGAAAATGTATTTAATTATAAAAAAAGTAAATGGACTCAAAATTAACCTTAACCTGTTAATAAGTTTTTTGTTAAGAGCCTTTGAGGGTAAAACTTATTTGCGCTTGTGAAGAAGCTATAAGCTTCATTATGTGCTTATATTTACAATTGCTGTTAAAATTAATTGATTGTTAAGATAAAAATGATTATATCTCTCTCATTTTTTAATTAAGGCAGAGCACTGTTACTATTTTTAAATGCTATTTTTATTAAGGAGAACCCTCAACCAAAATTATTTGCATTATTAAATTAATATATAAACTCCTACAAAATCTATAAATGCTAATTTAATAAAACTACGCTGAGAAATAAATTTAGTTAAATAAAATTCACGTTTAAATCTGATATACAACTACTGATTAATTTGTTTTTTTATTCAAGCAAATCAGTTTCTCAGCGTAAAATAAAAATTGCAGGAAATATTCAGAACTCCATAGTGTACAAGTGCATAATAATGTGCACGCTAAAATAAACAAGTGTATACAATAATCCTCTAAAGATCCTATCCTTAAATTACGCAAGCCTCTTAATAACCCCAGAGTCTGCTTACCTCCTGATCGATTTTCGGGACAGGCGGCGGCGGTGCCGGCATCGTTGGTTTCTTGGCAACTGGCGGCGGTGGTGGCGGATGATCTGGAGGGTGAGGTAGTGATGAGGACGTTGTCGTGGACGTTGGGGTAGGTGGGTGCTGCTGGTGATGACTGCTACTCTCGCTTGCGCTCGACGCGGTGACGGACATGCCGAGTGGCCGAGCTCCACCGAGACCGCCCTTCTCCGGATCTGGCAGCTCGCCTGGCGTCTCAGGCTTGTCCTCTGTAGACGTGTCGAATACCAGTTGCGAAGGTTGAGGACCTAGAGAAAAATAAATTATTTAATTTTATAAATTTAATTTTAAATATTTATTATTTATATGTAGTTAGTTAATATTTAATAAAAAGACGAAAAAGCATATTTATAATATTATGATATTTCTAGCTAATATTTTTTAACAAACTAACCATCTGCCTTATTTACATAATATTAAAATAAATTAGATTGAAAAAGCAATTTCATATAAAAAATGTACTACAATAATTCAGAACTAACCCGTCGGCGGACTTTCCGAATTACGGCTGCTATTGAGGGCCGATGGCGTGGATCGTTTAAGCAACCTGCCCCAGGTGGCCACGTTGATGTTCATCTGGTTGGCCCTTGGGAAATTCTTGACTTGCTGCTTAAAGATCTTACGCTGTCTCTGGAGCTTGGGCTTACGCGAGATCATTGGATTGAGGAACTTGATCTCGGCGAAGAGGAGGCCCTGGGGCTCGAGCTGCAGGGCCATGCCGTGCCTCACGTCGTCGATGAACTCCTCCAGTCTTAGGAACTTGACGGCGCAGAGCGAGCGCCAGTCCTTCCAGTAGATGCCGATCTCGAGCTCCCGCGACTTGTCGAGTTCGATCGAGAACCTCTGGTCCCAGGCTTGCTGCGAGCACGGCCGCCAGGACGTTTGCGCCACCGTCACGTTGTCAAGTTTTATCACTGCCATTATGTCATCTGCAAAGGTTGACAATTTTTTGTAAGAAATGATAAATTCTTATAATATTTATGAAATATTTTTCTTAACCTTACTTTAAGGACGTACACTTTAAATTGGAAGTAAAATCGGAAAAAATAAAGTAAAGAAAATGTTAACTTAATTCGAAAACTGTTGACTATTTTGAAAAATTTAAAACAATTTATATCTTAAGGAAAACGAACTAAAACATATTGTATTTTTAGATGATTTTATTGGTTACTATTCTTGTATAGACAAATAATTCTATAAGATCCCGCATAAAACTAATGTGCAGTAAATAATAAATTATAATTTTTAATTGATTTGACTAAAATGTTTAATAAAAAATGAATAATTTGAATCCTTTTATTTACAATTTAATATAAATTTTTGACATGTTAATTTCAGCATATTACAATTATTTATACAAAAAACATAATAACAGCAAGTATGGTTTTACTTACTACTCGTTTCATCTTTAACGCTGTAGGATTTGCTAGAGCTGCGACCCGTTACTCCTTTAACAAAACTACGTAGATCAGGACTCGCCGGATGCTCTCGTCTCGTGCGCCCTGGTACTTCTTCCGCTAAGTCTTGACATCCCATTAATCTAACCTATAATTTATTATTTTTATACTTTTACTACTTCTATATAAATAAAAAGTAAAGAATAATACTATTCATATCACGCCATGAAGAG
>JAPYZB010002269.1:0-12968 GCA_030522745.1 Eupelmus kiefferi
CATGGACTACTGGATTTGGACGGTGATCTGTCTGATCTTGACGTACATCATTGTCAAGGTTCACAGGCAGATGAATTACTTCTCTGACTTTGGTATACCTCAGCCCAAACAATGGCCAATTATCGGCGTCTTGTACGCCTTATTCTTTCCGCGACGTCACATCAATGACCTCGTGATTTTCATCTACAATACAAATAAAGAAGCGAAATACATCGGTTCTCACACGTTCTTCAGCCCGATGATCTTCATCCGCGATCTGGAACTGGTGAAGGAAGTTTTGGTGAAGCACTTCGATCACTTCGCCGACCGTAAGGCCTTCGTCGACGAGAATACAGATCCGCTTTTTGGACAGAATTTGAATTTCCTTAATGGAGATCGCTGGCGCGAAGTCAGGAATATGCTTAGCCCGGCCTTCACTTCCAGCAAGATGAAGGCTATGTATCCGCTCATGTCGAAGTGCGCTGATAATTTTACGGATCAACTTTTGGAGAAATATGTTAACACGGATGTGGATCTCAAGGATGTCTTCAGCAGATACACCAACGATGTAATCGCTAGCTGTGCATTTGGTATCGAAATTGACAGTCTGAAGAATCCGACGAATGAGTTTTACTCACTAGCCGGGCAAGCAACGTCTTTCAAGGTAATTCTGCGCTTGAATTGATGTTTTCGAAACGTTCTATAATATCTATGATGATTAAAAAATAGGAAAAATTAATTGAAATTTTTTTTTAATTTAAAAAAAAAATTATCTCTATTATAAAATTATCAGAATCGTACCGAAAAGTATAAACAAAATTATTCATAAAAACTCATGTATATTGATTGTAAGTAAAATTTTCGATTCGTGAATAAAAGGAGTTTAGTACATCGATTTAAATGTAATGCAAATTATATTGAATTTAATATAAATATTGAAAATTTTATGTACATTTGCTGTAAATTAATATACCTAATGTAATTAATATAATATAATTTGCATTAATATGATTTAGATTAATATGAGATTTAGAAATCTGCTTTTATGTGAATTCGAGCGAAAGGACCCTGAGTTGACAAACTTAACTTTTTATACATTAATTATACTAAAAGAAGGTTGCTTTTAAGTATTATAACTGTCCTTGTTTCAGGGCATAACGAATATAAAGCTCATGTTGGAAATGGCCTTTCCCTGGCTGACTCGCAAACTGGGCATGAGAATCGTATCGAAGAAAGTGACCGACTTCTTCGTCAATGTGATTGAGGAGACGATGAAATACCGTGACGAACACGGCATCGTCCGTCCGGACATGCTGCAACTGATGATGGAATCACGTGATAAAGTTAAACAAGATGGCCACGTAGCCAAATTCGACCTATTGGAAATGACGGCTCAGGCTTTTATCTTCTTCCTTGCGGGCTTTGAGGCGAGTTCCAGCCAGCTGTCCCTCATGGCCCACGAGATGGCCGCGAACCCGGATATCCAGGTCAAGGTCCGAGCCGAAGTCGACGCCGTGATGAAGATGACCAATGGTAAACCTACCTACGAGGCCATTAATAACAATATGCCTTACCTGGAAGCGGTCTTCAGCGAGACAATGAGGAGGCATGGCATAGCCTTCCTGAATAGGCTCTGTTCCAAGGAGTTTGAGCTGCCACCTGCCCTTCCCGGCTCGAAACCTTTCAAGCTTACACCAGGTTTTGGGATCATGATACCTGCAGCAGGGATCCATATGGATCCTGATATCTATCCTGATCCAGAAAAGTTTGATCCAGAGAGGTTTGTTGATAAGAAAATAGCCGTGAGTGATATCAGTAATCTTGGCTTTGGATTGGGGCCTAGGGTGTGTATTGGTAATCGGTTTGCTATCCTGGAGATCAAGACACTGATAGTGTACCTCCTGGACAAGTGTGAATTGCTAACCTGTGAGAAGACGTGCCTACCACTCAAATATGCAGAGAGCGTTTTCATTCCTCAAGCCAAAGGCGGCTTTTGGTTGAAGCTCAAATCTAGAAAGTGAAGCGACCCTTGTTACTTTATGAATGAAGTGGGAACGGTTTGAAGTACACGCTAAACCCTAGGATACTTTAATTTTTATTTGTATATAGATTTGAGATGTTTAAGTGTTGGAAGTTTTCAGTTGTTCATTTAAGGATGATATTTAAAGCTCTATATTTAAAAAATATCAAATGATCAGAAAAGGAAATTTTGAATAAGTCAAAAAGTAATAAAGTCAACTTACTGATAAACAGTCATAAAAGAACATTGTTGGTCTTAAAGAAAGAAATTAAAGTAATTTTTAGGTGATTCAGCTTCGTATTAAAAAATTAAATTAGTACCCTGCATCATGTAGATAACTGTGATTAATATCCAAAGACTTGCTAATTGTTTTCCATTTTTATACATTTTATAATGTGCCATAATTTTGAAACTTGTATATTTAATAACATCCGTTGATTTAAAACGGCAAGGTAGTCAATTGTTTTCCAGGTACAAGGTAAAAGATATTAGTATTCGCTATGTCAATAACAGGATGACAATTCATACATAACTTTATTAAAAATGCACATATTTTAAAATTACGTAAGACAGGTCATAAAATGTGCCTTGACTACTTTATAAGTAGTCAACTATCACTAATATTAAGTTTCTCTGTAACATTTTCTTATTTTCTGATAATTGTATAAAATTTTATGTTTTACAAAGCCTTTGTAGTTAATTGATTTTATCCTTTCCATCATGTAAAAATTCTTCACTAACATTAATATTTATATAAAGACTACAACCTAATCACTTCCAAAAATACTGTACGCTGCACAAAAAATCAAAATCAAATAATCCAAACCATCCCGCACCTCCTTAAAAAAAACTACCGTAGAAAAACCATGTAAAGCTCGCGCAAAGCTAAGTGCCACCTTATCCCAGTACACGCAGAACGCGAGCTCTAAATTCGCCTCTGGTGCAATGACACTGCGCGCGTGCGAGTTTCTACACGGGGAGAAGGCAAGAGTGCGCGTAGAGAGAGAGAGAGAGAGAGAGAGAGAGAGAGAGAGAGAGAGAGAGAAAGAAAGATAGAGAGAAGAGAGAGAGAGAAGATCGCTCATATAAGTGGAGCCGCTCCATGCTGCAGTGAGAGACGGGACTCGAGATTTCTCGCTTGGCTTGGAAAACCGGTGAGGAGGGCGCAAGATGAGATAACTATGTCAGAGTTGAAAAGTGTGTTTCGGCCTGGAGATTTTTACGACGTAAGCTGCTAATCTGGAGCGGTTTAAATGCTTTTTTATGTGCTTTTATTTGTTGACTTGATTTTTATGTTCTAAGAGAATTTGACTAATTACAGTAATACTATACAAACTCTTTTTTTATCAAAATACAAAAATCTTTAACTAATAAATAATTACAGAAAAAACACACTAAAACTCAATCCAATCTCAGAAAATCAACACCTCCACAACAGCTCGGAAAACACGCTCCCTGGAAACCGCGCAAACATCATTCCAAACAACAATTATAAAAAACCATCGCTCCATCCATTTCCCAACACACAGTTTTCCAACTAGCGCTCGGCAATCCTCACTGCACAATACGACGAACAAAAGTCACCAGCGCTCGCGCCTGTTACATTCATCGCCATAATTAGAAATTCGCTCTCTCTTGCACGCGGCTTATTCGCGCGAACAATCGGGAGTATATATAAACAACGGCACTTGAACGCCGCACGCGCAAGCTCGTTTTGTATGTAGCGCGGGTATCGCGTGGTAGAAGACAGGTGAGCGGGAACTGATGCAGCCCGCGCGCGAACCTCGATTACACGCGGTGGCAGAGGTGTGTATGTGTATATATATGTAGGAGTGGAGGAAGCGTAATTGTGGCAGATTATATGCTTATGGTCTAGCGCGAGATGTTTCTTTTTCTGTTTCTGCGCCGAGGGAGGTATTTGTGGGATTGGATTGCCGCGGCGAAGGTGTGCGCCTGGCTTTTGTTGCTGTTTCAAGTGCGAGAATCGTTGCAAGATTGGTTTGGATGATCTGGTTTGAGAGTTAGCTTTTAAATTTGTTGGTTTTGCGGTCGTGAATGAATGTGAATACAAAGAATTCTTTTTATAAATATTTTAAAAGCCAGTTGTTTTTACAGTCAATTGTTATGCAGTATACAAAAGTTCAAAATTGTACTTGTAAAATTTTATTTGTTAACGAACTATTTTATTGTTAAAAATAAACAATTACAGCAAAATGAAAATGTTCTACAAAAGCACAAATCAATGCAAAAATCAAGTCTTTATCCACAACGCAGGTGAATCCCGGTAACAATAACTAAAAAATGTAAACGCAAAACACAATACTAAATAGCCCACCGCGTTTCTTTGACAAACTCTACAAAACTCGTAACACATTACACAGCTCCGAAGAAGAAAACATACATACAGGGGTATTTAAGTACACGCTGAGCAGTCGCTTTACGTTTAATCATCGCCGCAACGCGACTGTAACCAAGAGAAACAGAAGTATATCAGCACGCGTGAAAGTACGTCAAAACTTTCGTGGCGCGAAAAAAAATGTCTTCCGGCCCATTTTCCACCGATTACCGATCTTTTACTTTTCTCAAAAACGCCGTTCTTCCCAATTACGCAATGCGCCTTTTACCCACAAACTTTCAAATTATTTTCGACGCGCTGAAATATTTGCTAAAGAAAATAATGCATGGATAAATACACAATAAGCAGCGTATGGAATACTCATCATTGCGCCTTGGCGAAAGGTTATATTTGCGCACGCGAATGAATGAAGGCCGACTCCGCAGCCGATAAATATAACAATAATCGCGCGCGCTTCTTGATTGATGAAACGGATGAATAACCGCGAGCCTACCACGGTGCTTGTTCATTTATAAATCCTTCTTTTCTCTTTTCTTTCTTGTATAGCTTTGAGGTGGGTTAGGTCAAGTGCAGAATCATTCGATGCACTTTAAAAAAAAGACCACTCGTTGATCGTTTCCGAGCCAGGTTGGGGGAATGGTTGGCTCGGTAGGCAGGTGGATCGCTGAGGGTAGTGGGGTCTATGTGCGATTCCTAGGTGTGTTTACTTGGTGAAAATTCTGTTATATTTATTCGCTGTTGTTAGTTATATAGAATCATTTTTTTATGAAATTGATGTTAGATTATTGTTAGGTTTATTACGATATGGTGGAGATAAGGTTTAGGATTCATCTAAAATTTTAATAAATTTTAATTGACGAATCTTAATGAAAGAATTTACAAAACGCAAAGTAAAAATTCCTTTTTTACTCGCTTTCTTTTTGATAAATTAAAAATTATATTTCCGTAATTCCGTAATTGCATTGTTAAAAACGTTTTTTAATTATTTCTGAAGTGGTTTTATATTAATATTACATATTAATTGAAAACTCAAACTATTAGATTCTAAAGTGAGAGTTATACATACAAATGCATATAGAAATGAGAACACTAATACTCTCCGGAAAGTTTTGCAAAGCGTTGAAATACTGACCTACATCATTTCATCTGAAATGAGTCTTTGAAAATCAAAGAATAAAGCACTGGTTTTGAAATCCGCACTATTCTATTTTCTATAAGTGCTTTTTTAATTTAATCCTGTATAAACGAGGCACGTTCGACCAATCATGTAGTACTGCAGATAACATAATTGAAAAATTCGTTTAAGTAATTAAAAACGTATTTCTTTAGTAGTTTTATTTTTCATATATTAGACTTTTTAATCTTAAAATAATTAAATTTTAATTTTTGTTTATAAATTAATTATAAATTTATAATCCAAATATTTTTGATTAATTCTTTTCGTGTAAATTATCAATTATGAGAAGATCTTATATAATTCCTGACAATTTTGTAGTAAAATGCGATGCCGAAAATTGCCCAGTTGATTCGCTGCTTTTTGGAAGAGCTTTCTTACGAAATGTATAAAAACTCTGGTTGAAAAAGAAGCGAAAACTTTATCGAAAGCTTCCTTGTCATATAAAAGGCCAATTATTCATGACGTCTCAAAATCAACGTATATCATAGTGGAAGTTTTTAAACTTAAAAGCGCCTTTTAAGAATAACAAGAAATTATGACGCTTAGGAGGAAATTAAAAGCAGCGATCAACTGTCAACCGACCTTATCATAGATCACGCCGTTCAATCTAAGTCCTATTACAATAAAATTAAAATACTTACTTATTTAAAAAACAATTACGATCCACAAGACTATTTTAAAAAACATCGAAGGTTGTAAAATACCAATTAAAACTATTGACCTATATAATGCTTATTTCCTTATACCATAAAAGGGTAAAATATCTTAGAATTGTATTCCAAAAAGTTCGTTATAAAAATTGTCTTACCTACGGTTTAAATGTTTCACCTTATGGATTCACAAAAATCATAAAGCCTGTTACACAATCACAAAATTTTGTCTTGTAAAAATATTATAGCAACATTATATAATACTGTAACAATGTAGTAGCAATATTGTGACAATATCATATCAATATTGCGTTAATATTCTTTCTGTATTATATCAATATTGAGATAATATTTTTTTAGTATTCCAGTAACATTGTGCCAATATTGAGATAATATTTTTTTCGGTATTAGAGTAATATTGTGAAAATATTTCTTCAATATTGTATCAATATTGTGACAATATTGTGACAATATTGTAGTAATACTGTATCAATATTGTAGAAGTGTTGTACTAATATTGTGTTAATGTTGTGTTTATATTGTTACAATATTGAAGAAATATTGCAACAATATTTTTTCGATCTTGTAACAATATATCATATCAACATTGTATACTACTATAACAATGTATCAGCAATATTGTGACAATATTGTATCAATATTGAGATAATATTTTTTTAGTATTGTAGTAATATTGTGTCAATGTTGTAAAAATATTTTTTCAATATCGTGTTAATATTCTTTTAATATTGTATCAATATTGTGACAATATTGTAACAATATTCTAGTAACACTGTGTCAATATTACGATGAAGCAATATTATAGCAATGTTGTAACAATATTGTGTTTATATTGTTACAATGTTGAGAAAATATTTAAACAATATTGTGTCGATATTGTAACAATTGTATATCAATATTGCGTTTATATTCTTTCTGTATTGTATCAATATTGAGATAATATTTTTTCAGTATTGTAACAATATTGCGGTAATGTTGTGCTTATAATGTTATAATAATGAGGGAATATTGAAACAATATTGGGACAATATTGTTACGATGATGAGGCAATATTGAAGCAATATTGTTGTGTCATTATTGTGACAACATTATTATGTCAATATTGTGAGTTTACATTCTTTTAATATTACATCAATATTACAACAATAGTAGAGCATCACTGTGTAAATATAGTAGCAATGTTGGATATTCATTCAATATTGTATCAATATTGTGACAATTTTGTGACAATATTGTAGTAATACTGTATCAATATTGTAGCAGTGTTGTAATAATATTGTGTTAATATTGTGTTTATATTGTTACAATATTGAGAAAATATTGCAACAATATTTTTTCGATCTTATAATAATATCATATCAAGATTGTATAATACTATAGCAATGTGGTAGCCATATTTTGACAATAATGTATCAATATTGCGTTTATATTCTTTCAGTATTGTATCAATATTGTGAGAATATTGTGACAATATTGTAACAATATTTTACTAATACTGTGTCAATGTTGCAGCAATATTGTAGCAGTGTTGTAACAATATTGTCTTTACATTCTTCCATTATTGTATCAATCTTGTGTTTATATTCTTTTAATATTATATCAATATTGTGACAATATTGTGACAATATTGTAGCAGTATTGTAACAATATTGTGTTAATATTGTGTTTATACTGATACAATATGGAGGAAATATTGAAACAATATTGTGTCGATCTTGTTACAATATTATGGCGACATTGTATACTGCTATAACAATGTATCAGCAATATTGTGACAATATTATATCAATATTGAGATAATATTTTTTTAGTATTGTAGTAATATTGCGTCAATGTTGTGAAAATATTAGAACAATATTGGGACAATATTGTTACAATGATGTAGGAATATTGAAGCAATATTGTTGTGTCATTATTGTGACAACATTATTATGTCAATATTGTGAGTTTATATTCTTTTAATATTACATCAATATTATAACAATTAGAGCATAACTGTGTCAACTTTTATAGCATGAATATTTAAAAAAAATAATGATTTTACTAAATAAAGGTTATTCCGTATAGGATTGGTTAAACTAAAAGAAAAACGTTATGTTAGATAATCTTCTATAATTTTATTAAAAAATCTGTCTTTAATTATATTTCAACGAATTTTATATCCCTTTAAGGTATCGTCTTTTAGCAATACGAGTAATATGGAAAAATTATAGCAAAATCTGTCGAAAAATTTTCTCGAAAATGTATAAACATCATTATACTATACTTATTTTCAATCAGAAATTTTTTGATCCACCACAATATTAGTGTTTATAATATTAAATGTATTAATTAAAAGTTACTTTAAAAATGAATAGAATCTATATTTTAGACTTTATAAAAAGCAAAATGAAGCTTTTAAAGTGTTTACTCTCAAAAATTATACTTTTAAGTTTACGTTGAACCATCGATACCTTAAGCTAAATAATATTGGACGATACTTACTTTACTCAATTTAACTTATAACCAACTGAAAAAAATCTCAAATTACATCTAGATTCTTAGTTTACCAAAATATCACTTACCCTCCATAAACCATTTCATAATTCCTCCCCCAACCAACAACCTCCACCACCCTCCCTAATCATCAAATCCAAAGCCCACTTAACAAACACCCCACCCACAGAACAAAACCAAAAACAAACCCAGCATCACAATCCATCTCAGCACGTCGTAAAAAAAAAAAAAAAAAAAAATATGAGTAGACCCACGGAGATATCATTATGTTCTCCGCTCGTCCATCATCATCAGCGCTCACAGCGTGTAATAATCATCAGCGCTCTCGTCTACTGCCGTGCGCCTCAAGGTTCCTGAGTAGAGGGGGGGGGGGTGACGTTGCCGTCTATATGTACTCGTCTCGTGCATTTCAGAGGCTCGCGCGCAGGTGACGCTGAAAAGAGCCCAAGCGAAAGGTTCGTGCGCTCAAGAGAGAGATGCTTTTGCGCGCGCGGCGGATATAATACCGACTCACAATGCCGGGTGAGTCTTGCGTGCTGTGTGCGCGTTTCTTTCATGGGAGGAGTATAGAGAGAGGATGATGCTTTGACGGAGAAGAGGAGAGGGTTTGTTCGTTTGGTTTTTTTGGTGGAAGGGTTTTTTATGTTGGAAATTTGTTGTGTTGAGAGATTTAAGGATGTTTAAAATTTAATGTTTAGTAAAAATTAAGAATTGTAAAAGTTTTCTGATAATATAATTTTTGATGAGCGTTTGTAAACAGTTTTATCATTTACGTAAAAATTAAGACTATGGGTAATTGTTATTGTATTGAATATTACTATTATCATTAATATATACTGTCAATGTAATGAATTAATAATATCCAATATATTGATAATGAAACAGTAATGCAAAACTGTTTTTAATACATTGCCCATATAAATTCACGTAAAGTTTTTTTGATTATTTTGCTCAAGAATATTGATGTTGGTTAGATAATTAACTGTTTTCGCTATTTTTTCGATAATTAAAAAACTAAAGCGGAGAGTTATCTTGATACTGTAATTAAAATATAATTATCCTAAAGTCTTCTCATTTTAATCAAACAATACAAAAATGCAAAAGAGAATTAAAATTCCATATCATTCAAACTCATCCCACCTAACAACACGCCATATATATACTTCTAAGTCAATGTTTTCTCGAAAACCCCTTGAAAAGTGCATTCTTGCGAGATTCGCTCTCGGCGCGCGTTACACATACAGGCTCTTTAAAATTTTCTCATAATACAGCCCAGCAGCCGCTATTGTGCATTTTTCTATACCATCTCCGGCGCTCTGCTCGGCCGACCGCCGAGGCTAACATCATCAGCGAGCTACTATCGGCCCGATCATCTCTCGCGCCGCAGCGCAAGAGTATAGAAGAGAGAGAGAGAAAAGCCGAAGGCCCGCGATTGTGTATCGGCTAATATACCGTACGCTGCTGCTTTTGCTGCTGGTCCGAGCTCGTGGCTGTGTATAGTCGTACAACACAATCGACGAAAGGTAGTAGTTGCCTGATGCGGGAGTTTCACTCGTGAGAGAATTCGTTTGGCAACAATTAGTTATGGGTGTACTCGATGAATTTTTTTTTTTTTTTTTAATGGAGAGCTGGGGTACGGTAGTGAGGCCAGTGTAATCGTGAGCGCCGAATATGGTGTCTTGAATCATTTTTGTTGTTCTTGTGGGGAGCATGGAAAAATGTGGCTATTGTGGGATATCTTGCTGCGGCTGGTATTGAGTGAATGAAAATTATTTCAAAATGTTTACGGAATTTAGAGACGAGCGATTTTAGTTAAATTTTGTGTTCTACCGAATACACTATTTAATATTTGTGAATTGATATTATACATTGCTAATTAAATACAAACAAGACTTTCTATAATTAAAAATATTGTTTGAAACATCAAGATAATTAAATTAGTTGAGTCTTAAAGTTAAAATTTAAAATATGTTTATATTAGATATTTTAGATGTAATAAGTAATGATTTAATTTGAGTTATAAATTTGATATTTTCTTACAAATAATAAGCAATAACATTTTAATTTAATATATAATATTAGGATATAAACTAAATTTTTGTATTGTTGATCAACGTTTAAAGATTACAAATAGAAACTTTGTGTGAGTCTGGCGTACAAAAGGTACTAAATATAAAATATATTTTTCAGTTATGGTAATGTTAAACTCCCATAGTTTGTAAATATTACAAAGTCTCAGCCATCTTTCTAAATTATTAATTTTAAAAAATTGCTTTGTTATAAAGTTATAGATTTCTATCAAAACTACGTTATTCGAGAGAAATAATTTCATATATTATTTATAATTTTTCACAATTTTGTAAAAAATGGTTAGAGAAATAAAATTTGGTTATATTAAATGCATTAAACAAATAATAAATTTCCAAAATTTTAATAAAAACAACCTACTTTACAAAAATCCTTTGCCAAATTTTCAAACAACACAACAATCCATAATCAAATTGCAAAAGAACGCAACCCTATACATTTTAAACACACCGCAGCCCACCCCACCACCTCCCAACTCTCCTACCCACAAAATTCTCAAAAAAGTCAAAAAACCAACCCCTCCCCCTCCTCAACAATGCACTTCCTCCCTCTCCCCACCCCACTCCATGCTCCGAAAAACCGTCAAAAATTACATACCCCGCAGAGGGACCTGCTCACCGGCACCTACATTATCATACCCATCCTCACTTCCACACACACACACACACACACTCTCCAATCGCATATGCCATGTGTGCATCGCACCGCAACGACCTCAGAACGCGCGCGCGCGCGGCCCCTCCACAACGATCGCTCCGTCTCGCTCCTTCTCGCTCTAACTACTGCGCTCGCGCGCCTACTGGAAGGTGCGCGCCTGCGCCGGGGAGAGCCGCGGGGGAATCCCCCTCCCCTCTAGTATACACACAGCCGCTCGCGCGCGGAGAAAGCCAGGACGAGAGGCGCTACAGTCTGTGTACATCGGGAAAGAGGCAGTCTCGCTGCAGGTCCCGAGCCGCTCGGTTCTCTGCTCTTTAAACCCCGAGGAGCTGCGCCCTGCGCATATATATACAGTCGGATAACGTGCGCTCAATCGATATATACACAGTCGTCTACCCCCCCTTAAACGCGTGTGTGCGGCATCCCCCATGCAGATTCTCTCTCCCTGGTGTCTGAATACGAATCATCACTGTGCGAAGCTGCGAGAGATTGTATATTCGTGCATATAAAGGGACACAGCGTGCGCGCTGCCACTTCGTGTTTTCTCGATATATACAAGAGCAGCGTGTATATACATAGTGCCGTGAACTGGTGCCTGAGTGACGGAGGGAGGAGGACAGACAGCCGGGGGCTGAGCGCAGGAGGGAAGAGGAAACCGGCCGGCGGGCTGATATATGGAACCACCCTATGGATAGCAACATGTCCACCGCGGCCTACGTGCACCGGTAAGTTATTCGGCTAGACGCGGAAAAATGGCCGGTTTGTGTGTGCGTTTGATCGATATAAAGGAGGGTGTAGCTCTCGCTCTTGCTCCGCTCTTTTTGCCGCACGCGCGCGGCTCCTTTGTGTCTGCGAAGACCGCGATGGGTGTGCGTCGTCTCTCTCTTTCTCTCTTTTGCTCCGACGGGGGGTGGCGCGTGTACCTACGACGCTGCTGGGTGTGTTTCCGGATTGGGAGAGACGAAAATATTTGGATGTTTTTTTTGTGTTGGGAGGTTGATGGGTTGAGGGTTTTTTGGGTGCGGTGTTGGCGAATCTCAGAGAGTGTTGGTTTCGTGATTTGTGGATGGGTTGAGTAAGGTTAGGGTTTTGTAAACGATGGGTTTGTTAGAGATGTAACGTTCTATACACTTGTCAGCTTTGAAAATTTCGTAATTCTGTAATAATTTAACGCTGGACGTTAGGGAGACGTTCAGACGTAAAGCACAGGAGTGTCATAGACGACTCTTGGAACGCGAAACAATCGGCAATTATTCAGACGGGCGTCAATATAAGCTTCTCGATTTCATTATCGAGGAGAAATAATTATACCGTCTAACCGGTGGGCGTACTCGCATCGCTAACAAGTCAAGCTAGACGCACGCTCCTTACCGTAACCAACATCTGCAGTACATCAGCTGCAACGCAAATCACCCAACCCACAACAAACTCTCTACACCTCCCCAACCTCTCACCTCTCTAAAATTGAAAAAAAAACCATCCACATCTCAACACACCAAGCCCCATCCTTCAAACCATCCCCCA
>JAPYZB010002270.1:0-12572 GCA_030522745.1 Eupelmus kiefferi
ACGAGTGCAAATTGGAACGACGCGTGTCTTAGCGCGCGCGCGCAGTGCGGCGACACTGCTTTTCCGGAAATTGGAATTTAATGGATGCATTGTACTTGGGAATGATAATTTATTTTGTGTGTAGAAAAGATTTTTATGACAAAATCTTCTTTTTTAGTTGATTGTTCTCTGTATTACTGTCAATTAAAAATCAAACGCTCCCTGATAAAATACAATAATTTTTCAAGCAAACAGTCATTAGTAAAACTATGTTGTCTTAGTCATAAGTTTCGAATAAATTTAAATTCAATTCATTAAAATCTCAGATTCAAAAAACATCGCTATCACAACTTTTCTTCGAAAAAGTAACATTTTCTTTCAAAACTTTAAGAGATCCAGTTTCATACGAACTCAATTCTACATATTATTTAATAGAAAACTTATTAATCTACATTTTCTTTGTGTGTGTGTTTGTGTGTGTTTTGGGTGTATGTGACTGCTAAAAGATTGTAGAATTTTAAATTTAAAGTTTAAAGGAAACCAGAACTGAAGTAATTGGAAATGACTTTACCAGTTCAAGAAAAAAGAAACAGATTGCATCGAAGGACTTTATTTGGTTGAAAGTTTATTCTACTTCATTATGCCCGATTTTAAAATAAATTCTGACCTATATACGCTCATCTATAGATTTAGCGCTAATTGGCATTCCAATATAAGAAGATTATTAAAAATTCATATTATTGTTAATTTATGTTTTTTGACTGTGTATTTAACCGATTTACCAATCTAACTGCTTAAATTGTAGAACTGTATTATTTTCACAGTATGCTGTCAGTACAAATTAATCTCTCTCTCTCTCTCTCTCTCTCTCTCTCTCTCTCTCTCTCTCTCTCTCTCTCTCTCTCTCTCTCTCTCTTTCTATTTCTCTTTCTCTTTCTCTCAAAAATCAAACTTTTTTTGTATATTCAGTCGGTAAGAAATGTTAAATATTAAAATTGAGATCAATAGCGTAAACGGAATACGAAATAATCAAATACTATTAGTATACATATATTTAAGAATTAATAACAATAAATAGATAACAATTACTTCAACAGTAATATATCTTTTTTTTATTTTGAACGGGATGTAGGTCAAATTATAAATTAATAATTTATTTTGCTACTCCAGTACGTGTCGTGATATTAATACGTAAGAATTATTAATATAAATGATAATTCTTCAACAGAAAACAATAAAAACTAAAATAAAATAAATCTTGTTGTCAACAGAAGAATATTATTACCTTAAACCATTAATTATAAATTTTCTGTACGAATATAAAAATTATATATGATGTACCAATAAAATTAGCTCATTGAATCAATTATTGAAATTTTTATTTATTTATAGATTTTTTATATTATCAAAATATATACAAATATCAGAAATAAATTTGAACACATCTCTGTCAACGAATTCTTCCTTTTGTTCATCTTATTTTGTGCAATCCCTATTAACGTTAAAAAAGCATTGGATGTGAAAAAGAGGGAGACGAATACGGAGAGAAAGGAAATTATAAAGAGAGAAAGCCTGTCCAGGAAGGCCAAAAATAAGTCGGAAAACTGGTTGGGACAGCGCGCTAAATTCCACGGAATTGTCGAAATGTCGAAATTTTGAAGAAAAGCAACTTCTAAAAAGGAAACACTTACACAGACACACACTGTCTCTCCTATCTCTCTTCCTCAGTATGAAAACCCAGCCGTTAAACAGTCGCAATGGGGAATTATTGTGACAAAGTAACACCAATGTGGTTATTCACAAGAAAAGTTAAGCATCTAAGTAGGGTGTGTAAGTACGAGTGTAAGTATTATTAAAAAACTAGTGAGTCAAAAATTATTAATACTTTATTGTTATTAACTTTATACATTTAACCATCCGAACTTTTTTTGATCCGAAAATTTTTTTGTTCAGCAAATAGAAGTTTTTAATTCTGAGACTATATACAGCATGTTATATAGTCATTAAAAAAATAGACTTCATTCGTCAAATTTAAATCTTGAATGCTTCATTTTTTATTGTTCAAATTTAAACTACATTTTAGAGTACAGTTACTTTATAATCACTTTTACAACTCTATCCACTGCATAATGTAATTTGAATCAAACTATTTTAAACATAGTATCCAACGATGAATTAGGACAAACGGGAAAAGATTGAAAAATTTATTTGAGCTTTTTTTATCTGTTACACTTAAAATTTGTTTTATATCTTAAGAATCAAAAAATTTTGACTTTTAAAAGGTTTTTATTGATTATTCATATACTTTTTATCGACTACTTTATACTTTTTAGTACATTTTTTGAAGTCGATATTTTTTAAAAGAAATTTCAGACTTTTTAATTGCAAAATCGAGTTTTATTCCTGAAAACTTTTATAAAACTTTATTTTTATATATCTGGCGTCAGAATTATGTAATATGTTTAATATGTGTGTATGCAGAAATCTTCACTTGTCCGCTAATACGTACAAATTCGGAAATTAGTGTCACTTCTTACACTTTCTTTTTACCATTGAAACTGAGTAAACAATATAAAATATTCTGAATATCATAATTAAATTATTATAATTTGTTTCATATAATTAAATTTTCGTTCTTTTATTTTACAAGAAAACATTATGATTTTTTTCTAAAATACGTAGATTCTATGAGAAATATTCAACTATAAATAGTCATAGAATAGATTCTGAAAATGTTAAAAGTAAACTTACGATTCCATTTATGTGAACACTTGACAGACTCGTATGTTTAGTTTAGGAATAAATTCAGAAGTACACTTTCATTCATGGCCTAATAAAGATGCTGCGTTTCTACAACAAACTTTGGAAAAATGATATGCAAAAAGCATAATGATTATGCTTACATGTTTAATTAAAAAACTATAATTATACGATTATAAGTTTATATAATTCAATCAACCTTTGCCTTGTAACAATTCAATCTTTGCCTCTAAGAATAATAAACAAATCCAGACCTCCATCAATAAACAATCCAAATAATAATAACAGAAAATCTTTGATTTGAATTTCTCGTCAGTTGAAAATCCATAAAACCTTAAACGCAAAATAAAGCACGCGGGCGCATGTGCAGATTTACGAGTAAGTATAAAAACGCACGATAAAAAAGACGCGCGGCACTCAGGCTCTAGCAAAAAAGTGGAACTAAAAAAGGGGCAGGTACCTGGCCTCGGTGACAAAGAATCCGAAAGAGAGGAGGAATTCAGCGGGAGGGTGGAGATGAGCGGGAAGTGGAGTGCGTGGTAAATTAGGGTCGAGCTATATACTCGCTCTCTCTCCCCGGAGGTGCCGTTACACCGATTTCAGCTTCGCATTTGCATATATAACACGCGCGAGGAGAGGATATAAGCGGCTGTCGTTCGAGTGGCTCCCTCCTCCTACGCGGCGCGCACCTGGGCGAGCGCGGATAATTCAATTAATGAATTCATTGAGCCACCGTGCTAGCTCGTTCCGTAGCGAGTTGGAAGAAGGCCGCCAGGCTCGAGAGTATGGCTCGAGGCTGTGGCTGATGCACTTTTTTTCGAATGCTTGCTGTATTGCCAAATGAAAATTATCGCTGCGGTAGTTTTTTTATTTATTTCATGTGACTTTTGATTTTGAAAGTTTAACGAGATTGCAGATACTCAATTTGTGAAAGAATATCCGTTTTTAGGCTGGTATATCATAGTAACGTTGGTTAGAATATACAAAATAATTATTGTCAATAAACGGTGGTGGTAAGATTTTACATTCAGTATTGAAATTCGTATTTTTAATATTTTTGAATCAAATGTACTTTACATATTAACATTTTAAAATATATTTCTTTAAAAAGTATTATTTAAGCTAAATTTAAAACTCTAGCAAAAATTTTTAGATGAAATTAATTTTAAAAATTAATTTTATAGTATTTTATAATAATTTTTTTATGAATTATTTTGAAATTTAGTTTTTTAAAAGTATTTTGTATTTTTTTATTTTAAAAAACGCTCATTCTCTGATAATTGATAATAATACTGAGGAATCGCTCTTTTACATTTTTAACTAAAAACTGCAAAATTGCAAAATTGCAGATACTTATAAAATATTAAGATATTAAGTATTAGAAATAAATGACATTCATACTAATAAAAGATCTTATTTTTAGAAATTATTAACCAGCATTCAAAACAAAAACAGCTTTGCCGTAAGCCCCGCGGCAAGGGCAAAGTAACTCCGGAATATTTCATAAAGGATAAAATCCATCGAGAAACGACGGTAAACACCGAAGGTGATTTCCCTCCTCCGGGCTTAATGAGAAATTCAAATCACATAATTCAAAAGAGCATCAATGCAGCGACCTGTCCTCTCCGCAATTTCGGCCCGGCTCTGCCCGGGCGTTTCTGTTTATATTTTCTCTGGTGATTTGCAAATGAACTACCGGCGCTAGTTTTCGAGGTGGGCGGGAAAAAGCGACGCGTGCGCAGCTGATTAATTCTCGGAACGAGATAGAGGAAAAGAGAGAGAGAGATAGAATCTCGGTGAGTCCACGCGATTTTAATTGGCCTCGCGCCAATTTATCAGGCCTATATAATAACGCCCCTTGCGAAATCAAAGTTTTACCCTGATTCTGGGAACATTTTTTTTGTCACGTCTGCATTGTGGATATAGTTTAAATCGGTTAGTAAATGTTTTACGGAAGAATTCGATGATTCTGCCTTTTATAATTGTGTCGATGAAAAAGGTCGATTTTTACTGGCACTGGTTTATTAGCGTCGGATTAATGGAATTATTTGCGATTATATCATGATTATTCGAACAATTGATTATTCAATTTAAATTATTCAAATAATTTACTCACCGCCCAGTGGGCTTAATAATTCTGTTTCGGTTAATATTTCGTCTTCCCGGCCGAATGATAACTTTTAGGCACAACGAGAGAACTCATTAAAATTTATGAATTCTAATGTACCGAAGAGCCGAAAAAGTAAAAAACATTATCTAAAATACATAGTGATTCCGGTGGGGCAAAAAATTGTTACTGTACCATCGTACCATCGTGCATTTCGGGGATGAAAAAGTAAAGTAAAATCCGAGATGAAAGCAAAGATGAAAGCGAAAAAAGACGATGGTGATTAGCATTTAGACGGCTTTGCTGCGTTATAACGATGATAGAAACTCCGAAACGGATACGCTCGGGGCTCTAATTGCAATACAGAGCTGAGTTGTTACAAAGTAGATCAACCGAAACATTCTGAATATGACTGGCGTAACATTCCCGGCAATACACTTTCGTAAGCGCTTGTATCGCTGTTGTTACGACTTCTCTCGTTTGTTTTCTAACATTTTATGGAGGAATGAAAAACTAGATGCAACAGCATTACGCTTTAATTTGATTTTTTTTTTATTATTTTTAATTCGTTTATAAGTAGAGCAACTTCTAATGCAACAGAAATTTATACTCCATAAACTTTTCTTGCGCGGTAATATTATCTGATTAATTGAATAAAATATACCTTTAAACATCGCGCTAATATAATTCCGTGAATACTTCGCGCTAGCAGGAAATTATGCAGCGGTGTCCTTATACGTATTACAATTTGAGATTATATTCAATTTGATGTTGTAGTTGATTACGCTGTTTTTCAGAAATCAGTTTTCATTTACAGCGATATCCCGGTATCCAAACAAATTAAAAAAGTGTAAATTTTTAATTATAAAAATCCCTTTCGACGTGAGCGCTCAGACACTCCACACGAAAACGCACGGTTGAAAAAAATGGATATTTTAATAAATTTTTTAATACCCAAGAGCGAATTAAAAAAAATTATATCTCCCCTACAAAACACATCTCTTTCCGCTTTTTTCATTAAATTCATCCGCGCATAAGCCTGCTCATTAAGAAAAAATCTGCATTTTCTTCTCCCACTCCGTCCCTCCCCGGCTCTTTGTAACAACGTTATTCGTCAGGCCTCAAGCTCACCTAAGAGATCAAAGCTCTCTGCTCCGCGCAAATCCCTACTCGGCGCGCCAGCTCTCTCTGGCGTTGTTTTATCACTGGAAAACGTAGCGCGCGCGGGGGAGTGACTCCAGCCCCCCGCGCACACCAGTTGCCCATATCCGCCTGTAATCTAGAATCACTCTTTGCTCGTGTGCGCGGAGCGTCTAATTTTCGACGCGCTTACAAACTAATTTTGATTTACACGTCTCCGCCGGCAAACCGCGAAACTACAAATTATCGGCGCAAAGTGTTTCCAGCGCGCACGATCCGGGAGTTAATACATTCGAGCGCGCGCGCAGCACATATACGAGCTGCAGCTTGCCGATAGTCAGGCCCCCGGGGGAGAAGCCGGCAGTGTGGATTACTGGCTACGCCAGCGACGCTCGGCATAATTTCATTTGTTACCGGGGAATATCGACGACGCGACGCTGTATAATCTAACGAATTGTTTCGGCAAACTTGGCCGAACTCGGCTACGTCCTATAGTCGGGACTTTGTGCTCTGGATAAGAGCGATCGAGCTTGAATGGGACCGCTGCGTGTGGTAAGTAGGCGGATAATGCGTGCGTGCGTGTCGAGAAGTTTAATGGAATTTTGAGCGGGGCTGGGGGAATGGATTGAGTGATAATTTAGTGAGTTATTAATTCGTTGGAGTCTGGGGGGGGGGGGGGAGGGGAAAAGTCGCTGCATTATGTATTTAATTATATATTTTTATTTGATTTATTATTAATTTATGCGAGTGAACTTTATAAATCGAAGATCGGATATCCTAAAATGGAAGATGTATCGAATAAATTTCAATTATATTAATTCTCGATTCTTGTTGAAGGTCTCTAATTTAATTAATATTACGTATTTTATCCACATTTTTTTTTATTAAGAGAGACACTCGCGAAATGCAAGCCGCTTGACAAAAGAAAATTTCCAATATACCCTGGCTCATTCCCCAACAATAGCTTTTCAATTTAATTTTCACTTTATCACCGCGGCAAATAGCTTTAACTTTTCCTTTTGTGACTGTCTCCCCGCTCTCGCACTGCACATAATTAAAAACTAAAATTACCGAAACACTGTAATTCCCAGGAGCGTCCAGCCCGTGGGCGGCCCGAAACGGTTTTAACAGTTGCGCACCGCTTGCTCCTCCAATTATAGACGCGATCGAAATTACAAGAATACCCGGCTCGCAGTTTGCCGGAGAGGGCCAAATGTCCCACGCAGGTGGCACTTCGCCCGGCTGATTTCGCACGTTTCGAGCTACGCGCGGGGAGGTGACGATGATTTTGGCGCAAGCAGCCGTCGCTCGTTTTCCGTGGCCGCGCGCAGCTCGCCGCCGACGCATAAGGATTATATTGCATTTCAAAATTTATGATATACGACCCCCCCCCTGCCGCCTCGCTTTCTATACGGCTCTTTTCGACGGCAGCTTCCAATAACTTTGGGGCGCGAGGCTTCGAGTTTATTATATGGCCTTTTAATTTCGCGGAATTGCCCGGCTGTACATGAAAGTAGAGGCGCGTGTGTTTGCCATTAATCGTAGTTTTAATTGATTTGTTGCAAGTGTTTTTTTTTTAAATATGGAAAGTCTTTGAAAGTTTTAATGCTTTGATAAGTAAGTAATTGAAGCTTTTTTAATAGATTTCTTATTGCAAAGTTTAAAATATTATTATTGTGTTTATTTGTATTATTACAATGTATTATATTATTATGGAAGACGATAAATAATATTATTACTTTTAAAACAGCGGAATACACATTTATGATATATTTCCAATAAAACCATTTTTTACAGGGCAGAAATTTTATCATGATTTTATCTACATGTACTTTTATACTGTAGTTAAGTTTTATGAATATAAATTCTAAAAATGTACATGGAAAAACTAAATCAACAATTAAAAATATTTTTATGTTTTTTAAAATACTTGCTCAATAAAAAAAAATGTTATTTGAAGGTATAAGGAAATTGTGCCGTTGCATTTTTGGTTGGATTGGCAATACTACTATATTACAATGTTATATCGTGTAGAGACTGGGCACTCTAAAAAAACTATCGTTGAAATACCCTTGACTCATCCATAAATCTAAAATAACTTTTTTAAATGAAATTTCTATTTTACGTACAAATTTTATAGGCTTTATTAAAAAATATTGCTTTAATTTACGCATTAATGCCCGGCAGTTCTCGAGTAGACGAATGAGTATATAATAGAAATTCAAACTTTTAATGACGTACGTTGTGCCTCTCTGAAAGAGAGTTTTTTTTTAATCTTGCCAACTTTTTAAATAAAGCGCATTGGGAACGAATTTCGCTCATTAAACGTTAATAGAAAAATAAAAAAAATCAATAGCAACAAAATGAGAATAGAAATCTGTATTATTTTACTTAAAATCCGTAATTTAGCCAGAATCGCATAAATCAAAATATAGCGCATAAAAGAAAATACTTAACAAATTCACAATAATTTACAATCAGCTGAGAAAAAGCTATTATTTGCATTGGTAAATCTCTCATAAATCTCCGAGCCCCAAGTCGTAAATACAGATAACGGCTCTTAATTGCATAACCATATTGCCTGCCACTTCAAGGATCCACAGGCTTGCGCGCCACGAACTTCGACCCTAATAAATCAGTCGCGCTTCGATCGCGCGCGAATCCAAGGAAACGATAGATTTTCAAGCTGCGACACCGATCCAGGAGGGGCGAGCTGCTCCCTCGCGATTATAGGCAAAGAAGTGCCGTTCAGACATGCCTTGACGCTTCCAATTAACACTAAATCCGTTAAAAACGTGTGCGTGTGTGCGCCCGACCAACCACCACCCCACTTCCCTTCTCTCTCTCTCTCTCTCTCTCTCTCTCTCTCTCTCTCTCTCTCTCTCTCTCTGAGTCTTTAATTAATCACGGTCTTCTAATTTGTTCTCGTTACTCACGCGCGCTAGCGCACCACCAGCTCTTTCGACATTCGCCAGGGAATTTTCAATTACGTAGGCGCTTGTAATCATCTGCTTTGCCTGCGCGTCACGCGCGAGATTTCCGGGGACTACTCTTCCCTCTCTCGTTCGCTCTTTCCCCTGCCGTTCTATTCGCGACTTGTCTTGCTGGCTGCTGCTCTGGAGAAAGCAATTACTTTATTCCGTTGGTTAAGTACGAATGTGTACAATGCATGGGACACGTAAAGTGGGATTCTATTGGCACGTATGTAAGTGAATAAGTTGTTGGATATTTGCGTTGAATTGATTTCTTGAGGAGTTACGATTTCAGTTGATTATTTTCGCAGAAATTATCAGAAATTTTAAACGGTTAAATAGAATTTTTTCATGTAATCAAATGTAAGATAGAATCGATACAATAAAATTACCTTTATTTTGTAAAAGTAAGAAATTAAATTATTATTTTGAAAATAAACGGTTTCGTAATAACGGACATTTTTGCAAGCTTGTAATTTGATAAAATCAATAAAACGAATCATAGAATGCATCGGGCAATATACTTTATTTATACTACCGCCGAAGAATATAGATAGATATAAAAAAGGAAGCTCCGAAACTGACTGATGCGCACAATGAGAATGGATCGGCAATAGCGGGAAATCTAAATCGTTGCACGAAAATGCGGATGGGATTTAGTACCGGGCGCGTCGCGTAACGAGTGATTTCAGCATATTGGTTTGGTTTATTGCCAAAACTGTTTTGTACTTTTCGCCGTTTTTTTCCAGTGCGGAAGAGCTTTGCGCGCTCTTCTGCTGCCATGTTCCACTTATTCCCTGTATTGCAAAATATATGCAATTTTAGGTGCGATAAAATCGAAATAAGTGGTGTTAGTTCTAGTTAATTAATAGTTTATCATTTTACAAATTCTTTTTCTGTTTTCAAGTATCTTTATTTTAATTATGATAAAGTTTTAAATTATTTTTTTACTTGGATATATTTCCTTAATAGAGAAATTATGATTGACTATCGTGGAATGTGTTTATTGCATATTTCATTACGTAAATGATCAAATACTAAAGTAATTACCTTACGGTATCCCTAAGTATAAAATATCTAAATTTAACAAATACAACAAAGATTTATTATTATAAAACACTTTGTATAAAAACGTTAACAGGATACAAATTAAAACTATATAAAATGAAATAAAACCTTTTGAAAACGTCACTAAAATACTGCATTACTCATAAAAAAACTATTTAAACTACAAGTTTATTACTTCTATGCAGTATTATAATACGATATTTAAATAATCGAAGTAACACTTTAGTAATTCCTTTTTCTTATTATCTTCTAATCTTTTGAAATTTTTGGCAATATAGTTTAGAGAGACATCCTTTAAGATTAATATTTTCTCTTTCAGCCACTTTTGAATAGTAAAACACACTAAATATAGTATGTAGTTCAAAGTCTAACTTTAAATTCATAAATAAAAAACTAGAATACTGTTTAATAAAACTTTTCATAAAATTTTAAATTATTATTAAATAATAATAATAATAATTCATTACGTTAAAAATCCCAATTTATTTTCATAAATAACATTTTTTATAACGTTATTAAACTGTTGATATGGTGTTATATTCCAAATAAAGTCAAGAATATTCCTTCAAAGTTATTAAATAGATTTTGTAAATGTATTACTCTGCAGTAAACACTGTCAAAACTAAGGAGAAAGTTTTTAGCAATAAACTTTCTCTATTACCGAAATAAATTGGGATCTTTAACGTAACTTTCAAATTAGTTTTAACTTTATTTAAACTACTCTGATATTTTAAGCTTTATTTAATGTACTACTTAAATTACAAATTAACTAGATTATTAATATCAATATTATATTTATATTTTGAAATCAATATAAACAATTAAAGTTATATCATTGTAAACAATAATTCAAAAAGTATGGAATCTGAAGAACTTCTTTTTGATAGCGATGCAGCTCAAAACTGAATAATTCTGTCATTTATAAACATTCATATCTGTTACATCAACATATTATATCATATTTCACTATCTACAATATCGTATTTCACAATGTTCATGTAAGTTACTACTCCGAGGTTACAATTGTTGACTATAACTACTTAAATTTTTTTTTAATATTATATTATTTTGTTTAAATATTATCTAATTTTTTCATTTTTTCAATGTCTTATCAACTAAATAATTAACAACATTTCATATTCATACAAAAATATTTCATATTCTTACATCCTTTCATCAAAATTTCTATCACTATTAAAATACTTAAAATTTCGTCTCTTCTAGCTACAACAATTAATGGTTCAAATCCAAAAATAGTCTTAGTGCCAAAATGGTGAAACCTAAGCCCACAGAATCCCTTTCTGCGGAAACGTTCGGACTACCTTAATCAGCAATCGTTCGATCCCGTATTTGCTCATGAATCACGAGCTCCAAGTATATACTGCACCTGCCTACCTCTACACCATTTACCGTGCACACTTACGCACGTACACACATACACGCACATACACAAGAAAACAGCCGCAATCGACGTGACAAGCTTCACCCATTTGCACCTTCTCTCTCTCTCTCTCTCTCTCTCTCTCTCTCTCTCTCTCCTCTCTCTCTCTCTCTCTCTCTCTCTCTCTCTCTTTCTCTCCTTCAATGCAGTTCCACATCTCTTTCATTTCCACCATCAATAATACAATCGGCCGAACGGCGGCTAAACTGACGGAGACACTCCGTTTTTAACCCGATTAAATGGCGAATAATTTTAATTTTTGTTGTGTAGTTCATGTATGACCTGTCATAACTTTGAACGAACGACGCGTGCTCGTAAGTCTGAATAATATCTATCCGTGAAATCGAGTATTTTAATACTACTGGGGCTGCCGCCCATGAAAGAATGCAAGTATAGTCTAGTATTGGCACAATACAGTTGCCAATGGTTTCTAATACTAGCCCCCGAAGTCGGGAAAATGCCGATTTGACACTGTAATGATAAGAACGGGCCTAATGATTGTTCCAGTACCGACTCAATGTTGGCAATCAATACTCAGCCAGTGGCACAAATGTCAATAAAATTAAACAGATTATTATGAATTATTTTGTTATATTAATTTTAATTTATTCCTGAATAGAAGTTATTAGTGTTTTATAAAGAAATATAAATTATGATAACTTATTTTCTTATTGATTCTCAAAATTCATTGTTTTTGTCCGCATTCATAACAAAATTTTTATCTTAAACATTTTTCTTATCTTTCTTTCGTTTATTTATAATACAGGAATATCAGTAAAGGTAATAGATATTTTTTTAATTTCTTTTGCTCTTAATTACTTTATTTTTTTTTATGTTTTCAAATTGTTAGAATAACTCACCAGGAGAGCCCATGAGATCAAGGTCACCAATTTTGTTAAAACTTTGCCTGAAGTTTAGTTCTGGTATGAGTACTCAAAAGCCACAAACTCAAAGTCTAACGCTTTCTTATTCCTGAGATACTTAATACCATGATTTTTGCTAAAATACTTAATAATAGTAGTAAATCCTATAATAAACACTGTTTATATTCAACTGCACATGTTTTTATGCAATTGATTTATGCTTGTAGACCTTAAACATGTAA
>JAPYZB010002271.1:0-12365 GCA_030522745.1 Eupelmus kiefferi
AAATCCAGCAACGAGCCGGCAAACCATAGCAAACCAGCGCCGAGTAAATTGAATGAAACGAATCAATCAATCGTCCCGAGCACGCCAAGACCTCAGCCCTTTTTACAAACACGCCTCGTCCTTCTTGAGCAGTAGTCCACGGAGAAAGCGTGATAAGGGTAAGTCAGCTCGAGCGCGCTGGCTATATAGCTCGAGAAACGTGCGAAAAGCGCTTGGACGTGACTTTAAAGGGGCGCTCGCGTTGAGCTCGGTCAGCTTCGCGAGGCGACGAGTATTTTCGATATTTAGAAAATTGTTTCGTGTAACTATGCTGCTTTTTTATAATACGCGTTATTATATGCGTTATTTATTTGGAAGATTTGTAATGTTGTTTAGATATGGGAAAGTAATGGGGAATTTAATTGTTAAGTTTGTTTAATTGAGTGATTATTGTGAAACATAAGATAACTAATGAGTACACGCATTACCATTAGAAAAAAATTTATAGTCTGCACCCTTTGTATCATTGTTTATAATTATAAGTAATTAGTCAGATATTTATAAAAGTAATTGCTTAAAACAGTAGCTCTAACAGCGTGGTAGGTTAAGTTTGATTGAAATTAAGAAGCCATTAAGGTAACGAATAACATACATACTTAATCCCCAAGTATATATCCCAGATGTAGCAACAATTTTCTCATGCATAAATTTCTCACGTGATCCCGCGTTGGATTCCCCGGCGCGATTCATCCATTCTACCGTGGCACACTTCGTTATTCTCGCACTTCGCGGCGGAAAAGAAATTTCTTTAAAATAGCGGAATGCCTGCGGCGCGGACGGCGGCTGTCTTTTTTACAAGCCAGGAAATCGCAGACGTTATTCATTTAACCATAATTAAATTGCATTCTTTGTGATGCAAAGATGCTGTCGGTCTCATTAAAAAAAGGGGGAGGGATCTTCGTTAAGACATTTCTTTGCTCGCGAGAATGTCACACTCGTACCTTGTACTGATGTTTTTCTCGAAAATATAATGGCTTTGTTGTAAAAATTTTTCTCCTTCCTGTGGACTCGAGAGTACATTTTAATGATGATTAATAATTTTATGAATTAAGAATGAACTCGTAATATTTTATTGTCCTATTAGAATAAAACACGTATTTTTTCCGGCTATGAGAGAAAAATGCGTTTTCTGACCTCAAAACAAAAAAAAATACAGTATGCACTACGGTTTAAAATCATCTTCTCAAGTGATCTTCACACTCTCCAGAAAGATTACTATATCCCACAATATAATTATTTCTTGAAACACCTTAAAAGCTATTAACGAAACTCATACAATATACATTAAATCCATCAATCCATTAATAAATACATCCACACTTGCACAATCGCACCAGCCCACTCACAAAACGAAATCCCCACCCCTCGCCACCCCAAAAAAAAACCTTCTCAAAAGGAACAAGCAAAGCAAAAAGGCACAGCAGCTCGTCGATATTCCGGAATTCGCCGGCGTCGCCCCTCTCGTTGGGAGCGATAATTAGGGGAAATTATTCGACTTGTCGGCCGGCTGAGCGAGCGCGCGGGCGGGGGGGACGATCGAAGCCTTCCTCCACTCGACAAAGACGAGAGAACGGTAGGGGAGAGCTGAGCTGCTGCTGCTGCTGCTGCCGGTGCGCAGCACCCAAGGAGAAGGAGTAGTAGTAAGCGAAGGAGAGAGAGAGAGAAGGGGAGTCTTGGCGACAGCCGTCAATCGATTGTCAAGCGGGTCAACCGACCAACCTAACCTCAAGTCCGCCGACGCCAGGCAGCCACCCCCCTACGGCCACCCTTCACGCTGAAAGACGCCGCCGCCGCCGCCGGCTGGCTTCCTGCGAGAGAGGGCGGCTACTGGATTCTTTTGCATCGATTTGTTCGATGATTTTTTTTTTGTTTGGCTTTGATTTGGTTGGTGGGATGGTTTTGGTAAGTGGTTTCGTGGGTTTGATCGGGATTTGATTTTGGAGGGGGAAGATGTAGTTTTGAATGATACATTTGGATTAGTGGATGCTTGTTGAACAACATTTTATAAATGTAAACTTTGAAAGTTATATGGGTGAATATTATTGTGTCTTACAGAGGATGTGTAATTATCGTGCGTATCTTGATTACAAGTTAAGTCACTCTGGAATGATTTTGATGTTTTTGTAAGAATTTGTAATCATACGCAACCTGTTATTATATAGGAATATTTGCAACACTTTACTGGCCTAGTTAAAAACTACTTGGAAAATATTTAGTTCTCCACGCGATCATAGAAGTAGTGCAAAAAAATTGTAGCTTGTATTTATCGCATCAAGTAGGAGAAAGGTGCGGCAGGTAGTTAAAATCCTGAGCTTCTCTTTTGCTTACGACGACTATTAATCATACATCAATATATATCGGAAAAGGAAATTGCATATATACGCTCCAAAAACTCTTTTAAAGGAAATAATTACATTTATAATTTTTTTGTTACACTATAAAAATGTGCAAGTCAATCTAGATTTCCAGAAAAAATCTAATGCTTATCTCTTTACCAAACTTGAATAAACCTCCAATTTCTGAAGGAAAAAAGAACGTCTAAACCCAAATGGCCCAATCGGCCGAGTCCAGGCGAAAAAAAGGGAATCCTCTCGTCAAAAAGAACAGGATAATTAATAATTTCTAGGGAACAAGGGTGCCGAGTGAGAGAGACAGAGAAAAGGCGCGTTCTCGCTGCGAGAGCCCCGAGGGTTAATTTAATCGAGCAATCCAGAGCTCCTGCTTGCCCCGCACTCCAGGAAGGAACAAGAGAGACAGCGAGAGAGAGAGAGAGAGAGAGAGAGAGCTCTGTTATCTCTCCTTGGCGCTGTGAAATCGAGACGTTCGTCGACAGACTGCGCGACGAATACGATTTTCCCGAGGCATTTGGTTTTTTTCCTTTCCAGAGGTGGTAGAGCGCTAAGCTGGGGTATTTTGGGAGCGTATAGGGGTGCTGGTTGGGGTAGGGGTGTATAATCGCCCGATGAAATACGAATTTGTAAAACAGATTGTTCTATTTTAACTATAATAACTAATTTCTTAAAATCGAACTCATTTTATAAGATTTTATAATCGACTTGACTTTAATTTACATAATACATGACAAGTGCAAAGAAAAATTTTTCAGCTTTCGATCGACAAAAGACAAACGCACACTCTGCAGTCACCAAAAAAAAACGAACTTTCGTCAGTATAAAAGCTGCAGCGCATTTCAGCTAAAGGTCTTTATAATTTGAGGACCCGCGCGACGTGTAACGATCCCCCCTCTCTCCCTCTCTTTCGCTCTCTCGCTCTTCGTGGAAGTCCGTCTGAGATCATAAAGCTGGGGGCCTATCATTAGCTGCCTCGGAAGCGCAGGGGCCCGCGCTTCCATCAACGCGAGAGATGCATCTTCGGCGACGAGACGACGAATTTCTCTCTCGGCTTGATTAGTGTTCCGGCAGCGCGGCCCTTATTAAAACAGAATTTGGGCCCCGCTCGTTTATTGCTTAGCTATTACTAGTTTTTGTCGGCGGCTTCGCTCGGGCCCCGGCTCTTTTTCATCCACGCTATAATGCAAATTATGACGTGGGTCAGTCGAGGCGAGTGTATGCTTAGCTGGACTTTTTAACGACGCGCAACGATTTAATAGATTTTTACGTACTTCTGCCGGGGTTTTGATTACGCGTTATTATTTGTCGGCCGGCTCGACTCGGGGACGGCGTATACTTAACGAATAATTCAGCCCTTTTGACAGTGTTATTATCATTTTTATGGCAGCTTTGAAACGCAAGGTTGAATTAAACAACTTTTTCGTCTTATCCTTTCTAAATCTCAATCTTTAATATCCCATTTCCGGCACGGCCAGAAAAAAAACACCCCTCTACCTAACATGTAAACCAAATCCAATCAACAAAGTCCAAACCAGCCCTCTGATAAAATTAAACTCTGGCCTCGCAACACCTTCAGCAACACCCCCGCCAAAACCAAAATCCTCCAACCGTCCAACAAGAAGCCCCTCTCCTGACCAGCTCAGGGCATTTTTGCACTTCAGCCACCCCCTCGGCTGTCCTCCTACTCTCCGGTCGACGTCCTTTCATCCTACCTTCGCGTACACCTCCGTGCGGCGGCAGCCCTCGGCGCGCTGCACACACAAAACCCTTTCTCTGGAGGGGCTGCTATCCTGCTCTCTCTCGGCGTGGCCTGTATATATACGTATATACGGCGCTAGTCCCGGCGCGCCGCGACCGTTACGCAGCCCCCGCCTCCGCCGATATCGCGCAAGACTCGAGACAGATCAATGTCGAGCGCGCGCGGCGCGGATGCCTCGGCCCCCCCACCCACCCCCGCACAACCCACGGAGAGCGTCCGGTCACCGACGACGACGGCTCTTTTACTTTCGGCCTGGGTGGGGCTGCCTGCTTCTTTTTTTCTTTTTTTTTTTTCATTATTTCTGTGTAGTTTTGACGATTTTAGTTGGTAAGAGGGACTTTGTGAATTAAGTGAGTACTTCTTATTTTGTTCATTTGCAGGGGCTCGTTTGTCTCAGAAGAATTTTGTTTGAGGGTAATATTTTTATAATTTAGTTGTTTTTTATCAAAACAAATAAAGCACCAGAAATAAATTTTGATGAAATAAAAAATATGAAAAAAATTGGTTCTAGTAACATCATCAATAATTTGGGATGTTTAATATTGCTTTAAACCTGATTCCCTTTCGAAGACCCAACGTACTATGCAAACTGTAAACTCACGAGCAGCACCTCAAACCCAGAACAAATATTAAAACTACCGTCACCTCTTTTTACTAATCCTCCTAAACAACCTTCCAAAAAACCACCCCCTCTCCTACTCACACCTCAACTCCTCCCTGCATCTCCCTAAACATCCGCAAACAGCGAAATACCCAGGTCTCCCTCAGGAATCCCAGCTAGACGCCGGGAAAATCGAGACGCGCCTGGAACGTATCGAGAGATTCCAGCGCTGTCCCTAAACAGAGCCTCGGCACGTCGAATTATGTACGGTAAAAGAGGCGGCCCTGATCGACAGGGCCGGCCAATATGCTGCATCACGCGGACGCCCGGGCGCGAAGCCCCGAGTATACGTCGGGGGACTGACGTGCGCGCCACCGACGAAACGAACTAAACGAACGAGAGGGGTAAGCTTCATTGCATATTCAGCGCGCCCGCTGGGATTTCCTAGGCGCAAGCTCGACCTGTCGTCTTGCGCAGGGTTACTGTATGCCCGCGTTCTTTGGAGGACTGAGCGGGTGAGGAGCGAATTTTTTCGGGGGTGGTGAGGGTTTTGGAATTGGTGGTTTTCTGGGAGTTGCGGGGTTTTGGAGGTTTTGGTTAAAAGGGAGTATTGAAGTTTGAGGGGTATATTTAATGCTGTCTTGAAGAGCGGATGAAAAATTGAGTGTCACGAAACGACTCATCAGTAGATAACTGATTCCATTAATAACAAAACTCCAATCCTCAATACATAATTAACGATGATCCGCATCAGAACCCAGACCGATTACTATCTAGAGAACCACGTCAAAAGCCAAAGACACGTCCTCCCCCATCCAACAACTCGCTCACTCGGTCACTGCACTATACCTCCTGAATACATCGGCCGAGAGCAGTGGTTTATTGGTTTCCACGTGGTTTCCCAGCGCATCTTGAAAGCATAGCCGGCATCGTCTCCGACCGCGAAAGCACAAACCGTAAGGCAGGCAGGCAGCATCAGTCGAGAAAGAAAAGAACTTTGCGACTGCCGCGAGTTATCCGCGCTTGAGAATTTCGTCCTCTCTCCCCTACATACACATGTATAAGCTACTTTCTCCACAGCGGCTACTGTTATCCTCTTTTATCTCGCGCGGCTGTACACGATCGTCTCGTGTATTATCAGAGAGGGAGAGACAGGAGCAGGAGGAATTTTCCGCGCGCACGTGATGGACATCGTTATTAGGTCGTTTGTGAGCCCATTGGCCGAGCGGGGACGGATTATTCCGCTTGGATTTTTGGCTGGAGGCTGGGTGGGGAGGCTGCACAATGCTTCTAATGAAGGTAATCGGGCTAGCGGCTGGGATTTAAGACGCGATTGAGCGTGATGGAGTTGGCGAAAATTTAAATCTATTGTTTATGTTGGAATATGGCAATTTTGTAAAAATACATTCAATTATAGAAATATAAACTAAATAGATTTGTAGAATAATTTTCAGAGAAACAATAAAATAAAATAAGCTCTGGCAAAAGTTCGAGTTGGCCGGAATGATTTATTTCTCGAAGCAATTAATTACGCGGCCGTAGCAGCGCGCTCGGGGCACAATAACATCCTGAAACTCACGTCGGCATCAGGACGGGATCGAAAAAAAAAAGGTCGTCTCGCGTTTGTTGGGCGATCGCGGGGGCCGATAAACGCGAGCCCTGGCTAAATACCGAGAATTCGGATTTCATCGATACACGTACGCGTATAAAGAGACAGGTCAATACGGCGGCCTCGCCATTCTCTCTCTCTCTCCCTCCGCACAGCAGCTTCGGAGAAGAAAAGAGGAGAAGCAGTAGAGAGCCAGTAGGTAGAGAGAGAGAGAGAGAAAGAGCATGCTGTATATACTAAAGCATGATTTCGCGGACAGGCAGTGATATCCAGAAGACTCGGGGAAAGGTCGGAGGCGCGCGCGCGAGCGAGTGACCGGTGCGGAGAATTGCACGACGAGAGCGAGATCCGTGGTGACTGGGCGTGGAGAAAGAGAGAGGGTGGGAGAGTCGTGCAGCCCGAGGCAGCAGCGGCGGCTTCGTTGTGTAGGTGTGTGTATATATACAGACGAGACTACTACCGTGGGCGTACAGAGAGAGGAGAGCGTGGGCTCGTATATACGTAGTAGTATTGGAGCTTGCGAGAGAAAGTCTAAAGTACGCGGGGGTGGGAGAAGGACGGGGAGAGCTGTTTCATCTGTCACCTGCAGACGTCGCCTTCCTTTCCGTCATCGTCCCCGCTTTCTCTCTCTCTCTCTCTCCACCTCTTTGATAATAACAACAATGGAGCAGCGCAGAACGTCCCTGGCTAGCTCGTTCGGTCCGCGCGCGCTGCGGCATGTGAAGTTGAGGCAGTGCGAGCGAGAGAGAGAGAGAAGCCAGAGCGGGTCACAAGACGGCCGTGTCACGTCCACCACCCCCGCTCCTGCTGTCAGCCTCTCCTCTCTCGCCTCGCTCTATCTTCATCTCTCCGGGCGCGGCGGCGGCGGTGGCGGCAAGCTTTATCCGCGTTTTCGCGTCCAGCAGCGCGGCGACCCTTATTACACATCGCGCGCGCGCGAGCACGGCTCAACTTCATCAGGGAGACGTGCGCCTGGCTATATATGTGTGTGCGCACTGACCTGCAGTCTGACGGCGGAAAGGCATTAACATACGTAACCCTTTCGCCTCGGCTCTTTTCTGCCCGGGCTAGCTGACGCGAGAGACGCGACCAGTCCAAGGTATTTCGCGCAATCTAGCGCGGACAGCGCGCGCCTTGTTCTGCTTTATATACGCAAGCAAGGCTCTCTCTTTCTCTGCAGCCAGAGCGAGCGCTAATTTCAGATAGTTCGGCCGCTTTAATGCGGATAGATTGCGTGGGTGAAACAAGTGACATTCGTGGGGATTTTCGAGGAGTGTACTTTTTTCTTGTTAGTCTTTCTTATTTCTGCTGTTTTTTTAATGATCTCGTTTTATTGTTCCGCCAACTTAAAAATTTATAAAAGTAATATTAATATTACTCTATAATTATATTTTGTTTATTTTATAAAAAAACGTTGTAATAAAATATATTACAAGTATAATTGCTACCTAGTATAGAAACACTGCGCGACATATTCGTTTTCTGAACAATTTTACTGCTTGTATACTATTAATTATTACAATATGCAAATAGCCATAAAAAATACCGTTCATATTTCGTAACATCTGCCACACAATACTTACTATAAACTCAGTAATTCTAGCAATAAAATATACCATGATTTTATTTTCTGTTGCACTATTCTTGAGAACAATCAATACGTTGGACTAAATTTTTATTTTAAAATTCTCTGACAAATTAAAATTATTTCGAATTTTATTACTGAGTTTAATGATTCAAAAAACATTTATTGGGAAATTACTTTCAATATACAAAGCATAAGAAAATAACAAAATTTGAAAAAAGCAAACTGTATTAAACAGGCAAAAAATATTATAGAAACAAAATATATCGAAACAATAAAAAAAAATGATAAAATTAAAAAAAAACAAGATACGGTTGTTGAAACAAAAATAATTTACTGTAGAAATAAAAAATGTAAAAGCAACGATGAAAGTTAAGAAAAACAATACTCCAGTATTACAATAAAATTTATACGATCTGAGTTGGAAACCAAATTAAATTGAAAAATTGATAAAACAACATGTAATCCAAATTTTACGTATTAATTATTTTATAATTACTTCAAAATGAAGCAAAAAACATTTGACTTTTTATAATTTATTTTCCGGTAATTGGTAGATAGATGTTTCATAAATATAATAAGAATCAGTTTTATATTTTCGGTATCTCTATATTTCCTTATATTAATATGCTAATGTTTCTATTCAAGAATTTATCCAACTATTACCTATTATTCTAGTAAATTTTCTTACAAAATAAGTATATCACAACGTTACTATATTTAATATAGTAATTTTCCCTAAATTTCTATCAAATTTTATTTAAGTATTTCACTCAAAGTAGGACTGCCAATTAAATTTTGTTTTTTAAATTTGATGAAAACAATTATTGAACGATTCCAAACCATCATCGTAATGTTTACTCAAAATCTTCCTAAGACGAAGAGTCACGAGGTAAACTATTTTCGCAAAAAATCGAAATATTCATTCGACTCAGTCATTAATAAAATTAACTCGCTTCTCTTGCATAAAGCACATCAGCCGATTCGACCTCAAATAGATAAACACGCGTCTAAAATATGCAGAGGAATCCGCGAGCGCCCATATCAATAAATCAGAATCGCGGCAAAAAAACTTTCTCGCGTATATCCGTGTAAAAAAGGAACGCGCGGCACTAAAGCAAGCAAAGCTGTAACATTCCATCTCGAAACTCGTCAAACCAAAAATTTAAAACTGCTGGAATTCCGTTGAGCAAAGACGTTTGATGGATCTAACTGGCAAAGTAGAAATTTTTCTATGATTAGATTTGCTCATTTTAAAGAAAGTACGTATTATGAACGAAACAAATTCTTTAAATTTTATTCTAACTTAAAAATTTTGCTCTTTTCTTATATTTCTCAACCTAACGAATTTTAAAAATAATTCGTTTATTTTTTCTTCAAAAAGATATTTAGATTAAAAAATTAAAAAACGATATAACAAAAAACGAACTGCAAATAAGTCTCTAAAGTTCCCATATACGAATCACACGTAACATTACATTAACCCCGGCCACAGTCAACAATTTCAAATTTTCAAATTGACGAGTACGTGCAATACTCCCCCAGCCCGTACCGAAACACGAATCTCGACGCAATCCGCGTGCAGCAAAATTATCGCGCGCGCAAATGAATAAAAAAGAGATCGAGCATGCGAAAGAGAAATAAAGAGAAAGAGACAGAGAGAGAGTCGAGCAAACCAAATCACCACGCTTAAACAAATCAGGCGTAAAATGAATTCCTCTCCCCCGCGCGAGTGCATCTCTTTCTCTCTCTCTTTTTCGGCGCTGCGCATACTCATTTTTCGCACGCGCGCTCAAACAGATTTCCAGCTGACCCGCGTTCTCCGCAAAGCCCATTTAATCGTTCGTAATTTCATTCGATTTAATTACCAGAAGAGCGGCCAGCGAAATGTTTGCATTTTAATACGGCTCTCGCCCTTCTTCTCCCGCCCGATTCTCATTTTCCGCGGCGAACCTTTTCAAAAGGCCGCGCGTTTTTGCAGCCCCCCCCCCCCCTTGGCGTCCCAGCTAATAATCGCGTAACGAGCGCAAGCGCGATAATGCGCCGAAAATGATGCGCGCGCTCGGCGCATAAATAAACGCGCGCACGCGAGTTTTCATCGATTCACTTTTATCGTCGCCTTTTTGCCTTTTATTAACTCACGCCTGGCTGGCGCTCGATCCCCGCGTTCCTGGCTAATTAGCCGCTGTGTGTATGTACTCTGGGAAGTGGGTGGAGTGGATTTGCAATGCTTACCTGAAACAGAAAATGAAGAAAAATTTGTTAGATATTTATAGATTTTGGTTTGTTTGATGAATGATGCTTAAAGGAATGTACACAATAATGATATGTAAATAAATTAATGCAATGTTAAGCACTAAAATGTCTTACAAAGACTACTCAAAAACACTGTAAAATAATTGTTAAAAAAAAACTATCGACTTGTACATGTTCTCTAAACGAAAATATTTGAACCAAACTAATGATTTTTTCCACATCTACATCAACATACCACTAAAAAACATTAACATAAAATCACATTCAATGCAAAACCCATCGTGCAAATACCTACGCAACACCCAGTAGCACCCCGCGAACCCGCAAAAAATAAAACCACCTCACTCGAGTCACCGGCTCGCATTTGCATGCGTCAAACTTATTAACATAAAATTTTTCCAGCTCGCGCTCGCCGGCGTTTGAACAAAAATGGCAAACCAAATTTCGCAGTCCGAGCCGAAAACGAAGAAAGAATAACAAAAGCGCGAAACACAAACACAATGCGCATTGTGCGCGCTCTGCGGCGTCCGCGGCGTGGCGGCGGCAAGTCATTCGGCCGATGATAATTAACTTGGGAGCCGCGCCAATGAATTCGCCGAGCGAATACGAAATACGCCGATGATCGTCATTTCGAGCGATCAAAAGAGCCCGGGCTCCGCCAATATAAAATGGAAATAATTCGATATAAAACCGGAGGCCTGCCGCAATCTCGCCCCCTACTCTCTTTTTCTGTACTTGTATAAATGAGAGAGCAAGAGAGAGGACCAGTGGAAATGACGAAATAAAAGTGCATTAAAGAGAGGCGAAATATTCGCTTGCGTAATGATGTGCGCCGTTAGTTATTTCCCCGCGCGCTCGCTCGCCGCTTCATTTTTTCGCGCGCGCGCGCCCGAGCTCGAAAGGTAATCCAATCGAGTGCGATGATTGAATTATTAATTGAATGACGCGTGCCGGGGTCGCGCGCGGCTACGTGCGTCGAAGCTATCTCTTCTCGCCGACGGCGAAAAGGCTTTAGCAGCGCGGCTCGTTTTTGGGTGACAGAGTTTTTTTTATTCACGCGTTCGTCAAAAATCGAGGGATCGCGGTGGTTTGCTTTGTTGCCGTATAGCTACGTAGCGGATTGTGATATGGATATGTTTTTACGGTTAACTTATACATACGCGAATTGTTTTTCGCGCACGGACGAGCGGAGCGAATCGTCATAATTGAATTAATCGCGTATTTTTATCGCGTGTATATTTCGGCAATTTTTAACCTTTTTATCCGCGCGACCGCGTCAATTATTGTAATGGCCGGCGGTGCAGCGAGCGAGCCTGGGTGTATGAAATTTTAAACCGCGTTAACCTGGATTCGACAGTATATATTGGGGATTTTTTTTTCTTATAATTAAAATGGCTTTTAAACAATCTTAGCCGCTGCTCATTGTTTATGCAGAGTTTGTTTTATCGAGGTCGAGTTGTCGATTAAGTTTTTACAGTTTGATATTTTATATTTAGGCGGATTGTAAAAAAGAAGCGTCTTTGGACGGGCTTGGCGCGGGATTAACAGTTTGATATAATTAATAGCTTGACAATTGATTGATATGTATTTATTTATGCCGGCTGAGAATAGAGATCGGTTTTATCTAATTTTAGTTCTGATGATACGAAATTCTAAACGATGAATAACGTATAATAGGTAACAGCAATATAACAGCAAACACAGAATTAAAATATTGTATCTTTTCAATACAGAAAAAACCATCGCGGCTAGGTACGCAAACCAAAAAAGGGTAATAATTTTCCATTGTCTCTCAGCCCACGAGAACAAAAAAAATTAATCACAATATAACGAGGCTCGTTAAAATATGCACACGATAAAACTATAAATACACGCAGTGCTGTGCGGCTGCGCCAATAAAACCCGGCGAAAAAGTCACGTTAAATCTATAAATTACTCGGCGACGAATAATTTTCGAGTATTTATTTGTTTATCGATCCGATCGATTGGGGCCCCCAAGCATTATGCTCGCGCTTCTGGCATTTCACTTTATACGTACACACAGACACACTCGCATCACCGCAGCACAAAAGGAAGTGGCTCACGTCACTTCTGCGCGCTTCGCGTCTCGCTTCGCAATAAATCATCGCAGCAGCGAGCAGCAGCAGCTGTTAAACAAGTTTGCG
>JAPYZB010002272.1:0-19605 GCA_030522745.1 Eupelmus kiefferi
AGGCTCCTTTTTTCTTGTTCGAGATTGGGAGCTACTGCTCTTGTAGTCCTTTTCATGAGAACAGAATACAGGGTTTAAGTTGAGGGAAATGTTATTTGGGCAATGGCGATCGTTTGAGATTGTTCAATAAACAAGTACTCAGAGATTGCCCGAGATTTTGCAATGACTTGGCTCTGCTCTACTGCAGTTGGACACGGGCTTACTTTTTGTTTCTTTCTTTTCATTCTTTGAATGTAGAAAAACCTCATAATAATACTTAGCTAGACAGTACAAATTTTTCAAAAATATTTGTTATTAAGGATTTAATATTTAAAATTCGTTATACATAGGGCGTACTACTTGTATTTTAAAATGCCGAGGTTAACAACTAAATTCCTGAAATTGTGTATTATGTAAACAAAAGTTTTCGGAGCAAGCCACTTCCTAAAATTCAGAGTACACAAATAAGTTTGAAAATTTTGTAAACACAACAGACAAGAAATTAGCTTACTTTCAAATACAGGTTAATGCTACTATAGAGGCTATTTGTGTCAGAACATTCAGTAGAACAGTTGATGTTTACAAATAGCCAAGAACTACCCACCCATTCATATCAAATCATAAAGATAAAAATTTCAAATACTTGTTTATCTTGAACTGCATTTTGGCTATGAGTCATACTTGGAATTTCCAAGTTCGAGATTTCAGACTTTAACAAAAGCATATGTTTGCAATCTCTGAGTTCTTACTATTTTTTTTTCTCTGTGCCAAAAATAGCTCACTGCTGTGGGGATCAATGCCAACAATGTCAGCTTCAACACAGTCACCATGGAGTCGGACAAATTCATCTGTGTCCGTGAAAAGGTGGGTGACACGGCACAGGTGGTTATAGTCGACATGAATGATACCTCCAATCCCATCAGGAGGCCCATTTCCGCAGATTCAGCTATCATGAATCCAGCCAGCAAAGTCATTGCTCTTAAAGGTACACTTTGTGTATTTAGATGATGAATTTAATATACAAATTTATTAGATTAGATAATAATCTAGATTACAATCTAGAAATGCTTATTTGTGTAAAAGTTTTAAATTATTGATATGATTAAGGAAATTCATTGAGTGTAACACAAATTTATTCTAGTATCTAAAGTGTTGCAAAATTTAACTTCAAATTGCTAAATGACAATTGATAATTTATATACAAAGTAATTGTATTCAAAAATAGTGTACAGATTAATAATGAATTGAGTGTGTTTAATTTTAATTGAATACTCAATTATTATATTCATGTGTTCAAATGTAAATAATTAAAATAATTATCGTAGTACAATAATTTTGTGTTGTGCAGTAATCTGATATTGAGTGATGAAAGTTTGAAAACAATTGTATTTTTCCAATCTCAAATATACGTTACAATCTTGTATTTTATAAACACATTATTGGATAACACAAATATAAAAAGATTTTACTGTTAAAAGTAATTTGCATGCTTTCCTCAGACAAATAAATTAAATTTATTTTTTACAAAATTATTTAAAAAGATATTTTTTAGATTTATAAATGATTGATTATTAAGTTTATTTGTTTTCATTATCTAGAATTACTACAGCTTCTCCAAAGATAATAATAAAAGGAAAATACTTAAATGACATTCAGCTTTTTTGTTCAAGGAAACAGATATTGAAGTAATAACTACTAATGCTTATGTCAATAAAGTACATATTCCTATTCTAACTTTAATTCACACTGACATTTAGTAAAGAACAATTATTTCAATATCCAAGTCTTTCTGTTTGAGAGATCTCTATTTAGATTTTCTTATTAAAAATATATTGGTTAAAAAAAGAAAACAAAAAATTATTTTTTATTTCTTGTAAATTTGAATTATATTTTCATATTTATTGCACTTATTACATATTCTAAATACATCAGTAGAAAATGTATGTTGCAGTTTAATAAGTGCTTCAAAATTCTAGCTTAAATATTTAATTAAAAATTATAAATTGTAAATATAAACTTTTTGTTTAAAAATTATATTAAATAGTTAAATAATAAGTTGATTTTTAAGTATTGCTGAAAAATTCATTGAAAGTACTGCATAACTACTACTTAATGATATTATTTCGTATTAGAAAGCTTATTAAATATGTGACTAACTATATAATGAAACTCTTAACCTTTATACTTCAGTTGTGTTGCAATAAGGATTCATAAATTAAATTATATACACGTTTTTAAATTTGTTAAAATGTATGAAAAATTCAAAATAATAATTTTATTTATGGAATATATACATAGTATTTAGAACACATAAATTTGCATTTAATAAAATGAATGAAAACAAATTTTTATACTATATTTGCAACATATTTCAGTACTATATTAAAACGTTATAAAATAATCAAAACATACATTAAGATTTTTCTCTCCTTCAAATCATTTTACCGTATAAATTTGTTTCTTCTCGCTCCAGCGCAAAAGACCCTGCAGATCTTCAACATCGAAATGAAATCAAAGATGAAAGCCCACACGATGGCGGAGGACGTGGTCTTTTGGAAGTGGATATCCCTCAACACCCTTGCTCTGGTGACTGAAACATCGGTCTACCACTGGTCGATGGAAGGTGACTCTCAGCCCAGCAAAGCCTTCGAGCGTCACTCGTCGCTCTACGGCTGTCAGATCATTAACTATCGCACGGACGCTAAGCAATCCTGGCTGCTGCTCATCGGTATCTCGGCTCACAATAATCGTGTAGTCGGTGCCATGCAGCTCTACTCCGTGGAGCGCAAATGCTCCCAGCCAATTGAAGGCCACGCCGCATCGTTCGCCAACTTTAAGATGGAAGGAAATGCAGAGCCCAGCAATTTATTCTGTTTTGCCGTGAGAACCGTCCAGGGCGCCAAGCTTCATATCATTGAGGTCGGACAGCCCCCGACCAAGAATCAGCCCTTCCCTAAAAAGGCTGTTGACGTCTTCTTTCCACCCGAAGCCGGTAACGACTTTCCAGTCGCAATGCAGGTGAGTGAGCATCTTAATTAAATTTGTAATCCATGGTCACGAAAAATCTTTCATTTAGCTGGGATATTATAGAAACATTTGCGGTGCTTCAAAGTGAATAGCAATAGTAACTTTATTTGTAACAGTTGTTAATAAAAGGAAAATTACCTCTATTTAAAGTTCCAAATTTAACTGTTTTTTTTTTATTTTCAATTCAATCATGTGATAAGTTTTAATCAGTCTATTTAAATTTCGTTTTTTTTTCTTTAATCAAATGTGTCATTTGCTCATTTTGTTGGTTTGTACCAGATGCTTTTATCTATAAGAAGCATTTGATAAGACATGTTTAGCTCACATTCATATACAAATTTTTTTTAATTACTAATGTCACGAAATATGTTTTTGCAAAGTTTTATTTATACTATTTAATAAAAAATATAAAAATTAATATTTTTATCTGCGTGTTTGTTAATAATTAACTCTAATGGCAATTCAAAAATGTTTTCTATGTGAATAAAGATTAAATCAAACTTTTAATTAATTTTATACATATCTTTTAGAAGGAACGTGTTGTATAATTATGAAATTAATATGATTGTGACTTTGAAAACTAAAATCTAACTATGATTAAGTAGTTCTTGTTTGTATTTTTTTTAATATTTACTAATCCTTTTCATTATTAAATTATTCAGGTGAGCTCCAAATACGACGTCATTTATCTGATCACGAAGTACGGCTACATCCACATGTACGACATAGAATCGGCAACATGCATCTTCATGAATCGTATATCAGGCGAAACGATATTCGTGACTGCGCCTCACGAGTCATCGGGCGGCATTATTGGCGTCAATCGCAAGGGTCAGGTTCTGTCTGTGTCTGTTGACGAGGAAAACATCATACCGTACATCAATGGTGTCCTACAAAATCCTGAGCTTGCGCTTCGTATGGCAGTGCGCAACAATCTGTCGGGCGCGGAAGATCTCTTCGTGCGCAAATTTAATATGCTCTTCCAGAACGGACAATATGCCGAGGCAGCAAAGGTCGCAGCTAATGCGCCTAAAGGTACTACTATACTCTTGATTTTTGTGCCAACTCATTTAAAATTGATCTTTGTCATAAATCAGATTCTACTTAATTTTGCAAACTTGTCAAGAAATCAAGAATGTTTTTTGATTTACATTTATAATTTTATTAATTATAATTTATACTTTTTTTATTTAGTTTTAAACTTTTTTGCGTATATACCTACTTATGGTATTGTTTATATAATCTCTTTTATAAAAGAATCCTAAAAAATTACTGTATAATATTTATTTAATAATATTTTACAGGTATCTTGCGAACACCCGGCACAATCCAGAAATTCCAACAGGTACCAACAACGCAAGGCCAGACATCTCCTTTACTTCAATACTTCGGTATCCTTCTGGATCAGGGTCAATTAAACAAATATGAATCTCTAGAACTTTGTCGACCAGTGCTTGTTCAAGGTCGCAAGCAGTTACTCGAGAAATGGTTGAAAGAAGATAAACTCGAGTGCAGCGAAGAGCTCGGCGATCTTGTCAAACAGGTCGATCCAACTCTTGCCCTGAGTGTCTATCTTAGAGCCAACGTACCGAACAAGGTTATTCAATGCTTTGCCGAAACTGGTCAGTTCCAGAAGATTGTTCTTTATGCCAAGAAAGTGTCCTACACACCGGACTACATATTTTTGCTGCGCAACGTTATGAGAATCAATCCGGACCAGGGAGTATTGTTTGCGCAGATGCTTGTACAAGACGACGAACCACTTGCTGATATCAATCAAATTGTGGATATTTTCATGGAACAAAATATGGTACAGCAGTGCACGGCCTTTTTGTTGGATGCTCTGAAGAACAACAGACCAAGTGAAGGAGCACTGCAAACGAGATTGCTCGAGATGAACCTCATGTCCGCCCCTCAGGTAATTTCTTCTAAAATTTGTGTTATTTAATCATAATTATTTTCAAATATTAATTTATTAAAATTAAATTTGTTGTTAAGTTTAAACTAACGTTTTATTTTTCATTATAGGTGGCTGATGCTATACTCGGCAACCAAATGTTCACTCATTATGATCGCGCGCATGTTGCCCAGCTTTGCGAGAAGGCAGGCCTTCTCCAACGTGCACTTGAACACTACACCGATCTTTATGATATCAAACGTGCAGTCGTTCATACTCATCTCTTATCGCCCGATTGGCTAGTTGGCTTCTTTGGCACCTTGTCCGTCGAGGATTCGCTCGAATGTCTGAAAGCTATGCTTACTGCAAATATGCGTCAAAATCTTCAGATTTGCGTACAAATCGCAACTAAATATCACGAGCAGTTAACTACAAAAGCTTTGATCGATCTCTTTGAAAGCTTCAAGTCATATGAAGGTCTGTTCTACTTCCTTGGCTCGATTGTCAATTTCAGCCAAGACCAAGAAGTTCATTTCAAATACATTCAGGCTGCCTGCAAAACCGGCCAAATCAAGGAAGTTGAACGTATCTGCCGCGAAAGCAATTGTTATAATCCTGAGCGTGTAAAGAACTTCTTGAAGGAAGCTAAACTATCGGACCAGCTGCCATTGATAATTGTCTGCGATCGCTTTGACTTTGTGCACGACCTTGTGCTCTACCTCTACCGTAATAATCTTCAGAAGTATATCGAAATTTATGTTCAGAAAGTAAATCCATCTCGACTACCAGTTGTAATTGGTGGCCTTCTCGATGTTGACTGTTCTGAAGATATTATTAAGAATCTGATTCTTGTTGTACGCGGTCAATTCTCAACTGATGAACTTGTTGAGGAAGTGGAGAAACGTAACCGTCTCAAGCTACTATTACCTTGGTTAGAGTCTCGTGTGCACGAGGGTTGTGTCGAACCTGCGACTCACAATGCACTTGCTAAGATTTACATTGACAGCAATAATAATCCGGAGCGCTTCCTTAAAGAAAATCAGTTCTATGACAGTCGCGTCGTTGGCAAGTACTGTGAAAAGCGGGATCCCCATCTTGCTTGTATTGCTTATGAAAGAGGTCAGTGCGACCGAGAATTGATTAGCGTGTGCAATGAAAACAGCCTCTTTAAGAGCGAAGCGAGATATTTGGTACGAAGACGTGATCCGGATCTCTGGGCTGAGGTATTAAACGAGAGCAACCCTTACAAGAGGCCGTTGATCGATCAAGTCGTGCAGACTGCACTATCCGAAACCCAAGATCCCGAAGATATTTCTGTTACTGTCAAAGCTTTCATGACTGCTGATTTACCTAATGAACTTATCGAACTTCTTGAGAAGATTGTTTTGGACAGCAGTGTCTTCAGCGATCATCGCAATCTGCAGAATCTGTTGATTTTAACAGCAATTAAGGCTGATCGTACTCGTGTAATGGAGTACATCAATCGTTTGGATAATTACGATGCTCCTGATATTGCCAACATTGCTATTAACAACGAACTGTACGAGGAAGCATTCGCGATCTTTAAGAAATTCGATGTCAACACTTCTGCCATTCAAGTGTTGATCGAACAGGTCAACAATTTGGATAGAGCTTATGAATTTGCTGAAAGATGCAATGAACCCGCTGTTTGGTCTCAATTAGGTAATTAATTACTTTTATATGCTCAGAAAAAAATTATTTTGAATTTGCATAAAATATAAACATAATATAATCTATCAAAATAAAAATTCTGCTTTGTCATCTAAAAAGAGTCGACTAAAAATTAATAATGAAGTTTTATATTATTTTTTAACTGTAAACTGTTAATTATTAATATTAATATGCTAAAAAATCTTACAAAATCATTACATTTTTATCAAACAAAGTTTATATTTATAATTATAAAATAATTATTACTAAATTCAAAAATATTATAAATAATAGGAATAGATATACCTACGCATACATATAATATATAAACAAACATAATCTTGACAATTTAATAAATTTAAAACACCTCTCTGTGCCGTAGCTCGTGCCCAATTGCAGCAGGGTATGGTGAAAGAGGCCATCGACAGCTTCATTAAGGCCGACGACCCGTCCGCATACGTAGACGTAGTCGAGACGGCTCACCGCACCTCTCACTGGGAAGATCTAGTACGGTACCTGCAGATGGCCCGTAAGAAGGCGCGCGAGTCCTTCATCGAGTCCGAGCTTATCTATGCATACGCGCGCACGAATCGGCTGGCCGACCTCGAGGAGTTCATCTCGGGTCCGAATCATGCCGACATACAGAAGATCGGCGACCGATGCTTTGACGACAAGATGTACGAAGCTGCTAAGCTCCTCTATAACAACGTGTCCAATTTCGCTCGTTTGGCAATCACTTTGGTACACCTCAAAGAGTTCCAGGGCGCTGTAGATAGCGCACGCAAGGCCAACTCGACGCGTACTTGGAAGGAGGTTTGCTTTGCCTGCGTAGACAGTGGTGAATTCAGGCTTGCTCAAATGTGCGGTCTTCATATCGTCGTGCACGCTGATGAACTTGAAGATCTTATTAATTATTATCAAGATAGAGGACATTTTGAGGAACTCATTAATCTTCTGGAAGCAGCTCTCGGCTTGGAGAGAGCACATATGGGCATGTTCACCGAACTTGCCATTCTTTACAGCAAATACAAACCTCAGAGGATGAGGGAACATCTCGAACTCTTCTGGTCGCGCGTTAATATTCCAAAAGTAAGTCAAAATTATTATTTGTTATAAAACAGTTCATCTCGTTAGATTTTTTAAATTCATATACTTTATTTTCTATTATTAACAGGTGTTACGTGCAGCAGAGTCGGCACATCTGTGGGCTGAGTTGGTATTCCTATACGACAAGTATGAGGAATACGACAACGCGGTTCTAGCGATGATGCAACATCCAACAGAGGCGTGGCGAGAGGGACACTTTAAAGATGTCATCACCAAGGTCGCGAATGTTGAGCTTTACTATAAGGCTATCCAGTTCTACGTTGAATATAAGCCCCTGCTCCTTAACGACATGTTACTGGTGCTGGCACCACGCATGGATCATACGAGATCTGTCGCGTATTTCACCCGTACCAATCACCTTCAACTGGTTAAGCCTTACTTGAGATCGGTACAGGCGCTCAATAACAAGGCCATTAACGAAGCACTGAATGGTCTGCTGATTGATGAAGAAGACTACCAGGGCCTGAGAACCTCGATCGACGCCTTCGACAACTTCGACAACATTGCGCTGGCGCAACAGTTGGAGAAACACGAGCTCATAGAGTTTAGGAGAATCGCAGCTTATCTGTATAAGGGCAATAACAGGTGGAAACAATCGGTTGAGCTTTGTAAAAAAGACAGGCTTTTCAGGTTAGTATCTGATGATTATTTATAATTTTAAAATGCTTATTTCGAAGAAAACGATTATTTTTGCTGTTTTCTAATATATTCTACCCTTAAGATTAAATTAAAACTAAAAATAAAATGAAAATTTCATTTCAATAACTAATTGATTAATATTTTCTTTAGGGATGCGATGGAGTATGCAGCTGAATCTCGTAATCATGAAGTAGCTGAAGAGTTGTTAGAGTGGTTCCTGGAAAGAGGGTCCAAGGACTGTTTTGCTGCTTGCCTATTCCACTGCTATGATTTGCTTCATCCCGATGTAATTTTGGAGCTGGCGTGGAGACATCAAATTATGCACTTTGCAATGCCTTATCTTATTCAAGTATCTCGTGAATATATAACAAAGGTAAATAATATAATTAATAAAATAAACGAAATGTATAACTCTTTATTATAAAAACAAATTTAAATAAAATACAATATTTTATCTTGATGTAATGTTTGTAGGTCGATAAATTAGAAGAAGCTGAGAGTCGTCGTATTGAGGAGACTGATCATCAAGAACATAAATCTATGATCATGCGTAAGTAAAACTTATTTTCTATTTATCCAAGTAGTGTATATAATTATAACTATGGATAAAAACATTATTATCAAATTTTTAACTATCTCTGATACAACTGATATTTTAGAAAAATGTATAATCAATTAATAAATCTTACAGCGGAGCCACAATTAATGCTGACAGCCGGCCCGGGAATGATGGCACCAGGATACGCACCTCAAGGTGTCTACGGAGCGCCAGCGCAGGGTGTCTACGCACCGCCAGCTGCGGCAGCGCCCTACCAAGCATACGGCATGTGAGATGGCGGTTCACCTCTTTACAGCGCGATGTAAGAGCAGTCGGCTCTCCCAGCACAGCACCGCTCGCGACGATGATGACGGCGATTTTTTCTATTCTAATATTCGGGGGGAGAGAAATAATGAAATATTGATGAAATAGGAGATACGGACGAAAATAGAGAGCGAGAGATCACGCCGTTATAGCTCATATAGGACATAATATCGCTTAAAATGTATGACGGAGAGAAAGATAAACGAGCAACGGTCATTAGTTGATGGACGTATTTACGCTTAGATTCTTATTGTTAAAGTGACGATAGAGACAAAGTAATACAATACCGGATTAAGGATGGATACAAACAAAAATGGCAACTCAATTCACTGTACCAAATACCGATTCTATTGCAAATTTGTAGATAAAATATGAAAATGGTTGAAAAAAAAAACTAATTAATGATTCGACTCTTGACGACGTTCGGCCATTGCACAGTAAACGGTCGCACCGAGAGAGTGAAAAGTAATATCTGTAAGTAATGTTCCAGCGCGTTATTATTATTCTGTCATATGAAATTTATTGAGAGGGAGATAAATTTTTTTTTTCGATGTTTTAATTGCCCGCTGCGCTAAGTAAAAAGTGCAAAGCATAAATCGAAAAAGATTAATAATAATAACAAAAATGACATCAATTGTATAAAAGAATGTAATCGAATATGCCTAGTTCCGCTGCTCCCTCAAGAGTGTATTTGTGAAGCTTGAGACCTCCTATAAAAAAAATACTCCGTGTCATCTCTTGTATAACGAGTCGCGTTTACGGTGACGACACTTGTTACGAGGTAATTTGTAACGTGTAGTCTCGTCCGAGTTATAATATTATTATATTATTATTTTTATTATTATTATTATTATTAATATTATTTTTAATATTATTATTATTGTTCTTTTTCAAACGCTTTGTCGACTTTTAAATTATTTATATGGAAAATATGAATTGGGAAGCGTGACCGCGCGTGTTGCTTATATTTTTTAGTCTCAGTTCGCGAATGAAAGCGTTCATCTGTAATTTGCTTTTAAAGAAAATAGTCCCTGGTTTTCAATTTTTTTAAATCGAAAGTAGAGTATTTATTTGGCGCTTTTTAGACAAAAACCCTTGTATCCATGTTTTTGTAAGACCGGCCTTTACACAAAATGTGTAACCATGTCCTCCTCGTTCCCCTTCTTTTGCCTTAAATACAAACATCGATATATTGCTATTAGATTTGAGCGTAAAGGAGATAGAATCGTAATTACGCAAAAAGGCGCCGTAGATAAATCATGAACACAGGATCACTCACTTAAACATAAGTACATACAACACTTTATACACGTTATATCGCAAATGGAGTTTATTTGGCACTTTGTCGCAATAAAAAAAAACTTAGCCAGTAAGAGAAAAGACTAAGCAAATAAATAAAAAGTAAACATATTACGAATTCCAGACATTCCCTTCATCGAAATTTAAAAGTGAGAAAAAAAAATAAAAATTAAATAGATGCGAAAATTTATGAGGCACGGGACTACGCGAATGAATTGTATTAGTTTCCCTCCTGGAGCGAAAGAGACAGCTGCTGTTTTAAAATCATTCGCTCCGTCAGTTGTTGTTGTATCGATATCACGATTATTTGAATATATATTATGAATTATTATTATAATAATAATTATTATCGCATCGCATGTTGGAAATAATAAAAGAACAATATAATGAGCGAACGAGCGAGAGAACGATAGAGCGAGTGGAAAAAAATAATACAGAGAAAAGGAGCAAAATCGATTAATAATTATATATTATAAATACACGATTATGTTATTATATATTATACTGGTAATTGATATAACATGTAATTAGTAGGTATACATAATATAATGGTATGAAAATAATGAATCGTATTAACGAAATATGGAAAAAAAAAAATAAAGGAATGTGAAAAATAACATTGAAATGACTTGAGTATGTGAATGAACTAAGAAAGAAAATGGGTTTAAAGAACATAGGAGACGTTTTGTTGTTTTTGCTGTTGAATGTATAATGGATGTGCCGAATGCTATATACATAGTGTGAAATAAAGTCAAAGCCTGTTTCATGAAATCAATAGTTTTCCACTAAAGTTCGGGTATATGAAGATTTTTAAACTTCTTTACAGAGCGCTCAGCAGGACGTATACATAATTCCTTTCCAAATACTTCAATAGATACACCCTTTTTTAGATGTAAACGAAAAACACAGGAATCCTTAGGTATTGCTGAAACAGAAAAATATTTGTACTCTTTGAAACAATAAGAAAATTCAACTAACTTACTTCGTATCACATCATCTTTGCTGAGAATTCTGAAAGTATTTTTTGTATCTTGTACAATAATTCCTTCAATTCCAACGATGCTTGGACATTTTGATCGTATCACAGTTATTTTGGCTCCATGATAATCAGCTTTCACTAAACGTTGACTGATATTTTCCCAATGAGAGTTTGTGGACTCTGTAGGTAGACTCTTAAAATCTTCAATACCAAGCATATGCTGCATATATTCAAGCCATAAGGAATTCAGTGGTAATATATCTTCATAGCGCAGACTCTTTTTTCCAAATTTATTAAGACCAAGAAGAATACCTTTTCTTAGCGTTAGAAATGGTGATTTTTGAGATTTTTTCTTGGTAACTTTAGTCTTATGTTTGGCAAATATGAATGTCTATAACATTAGATCAACATTAATTTCATTAGTTTATCATTTTTTCATTTTCTAAAACATTTTATTTACCTTTTTAAGTTCAGAATCAATGTCCTTAATATCACAGGAAGGTAATACATTTTGCAAAAAGTTCAGGAGATATTGCTCTCGCTGTTCATAAGTAGTAATTCGACTAGTGACTGTTACTGGTAGCGGCAAAAATATACTCTCTGTAAAGTAATTTGCAAATCATTAATTATGACACAATGCAAAAATACCAAAATATTATATTGGATTTGTTGGGAAATGTATGATGCAATTAATAAATAATTTAAAATAATATAAAAAAAAATAATAATTTTGAATAAATATATATACTAGAAAAAAGTTTATAATTATCCAGTATCTTTAATTTAAATTTTAAAATTTATTTTTATTTTAAATACAAAAATAAATAATCAATAAATGAATATTTGAAATTTAGGCATTTCTTGAAAACAGACAAATTTTGTTAAGGAAATATTTTTAATAATTTTTAATAATGACTGATTGTTAAGAAAAATTTTACTAAAAAATGTAAGCATGAAATTGAAATTAAATCTTAATATTCTAAAACATTGAATGCATGACGAACTTTAGTACAAATAAAAATGATTAACAATCAAAATTCATTTTTATTTTGGCAATACTGAAAATAATATCGTGTTATCGCTGAAAAAAAATAAAAAAAAATAAACAATTTCTAAATAATAACAAAGACGCACGTGTGGATTTTTCCATGTTGGAGTAGCCGCACACCTGACAGACGCGCACACTTGACCTAACCTAAAAACTAGAAGTGACAGCTTGAATTAGTGTCGCACTCTGTGAAAAAGATGCGACAAAGCAGTAAGTAGTAACAGACAGCAAAGGAAGACCTTTTGTACAGTTTCTCAAGTTATATTTTTAGATAAAAGAATTGCAAGTTTACAAAATTTTTTTTCATTCTATATTTTTTAAAATAAACATTTTTTATGTTAATAAAGAAATTAGAAATAAATATAACGTAACAATTAAGAATTTTTTTAAAATGTTTATGGTTCTTTTTATTTTCTATAAATTTATAAAAAATTTATTTATTCCGTATTAAATCTTTGATAACATTTTAGTAATAGATAGTTTTTTTAAAAATGCTTTGATTAATCGTAAATATATCATATGTTAATCAATTTTATTTATTAACTTATTTTAAAAAAAAATAATTTTTGACTATTATTATATTTTTATAGGAACATTTCAATACAATTTATTTCAGTTCAGTCATAATGTGGGCCTTCTTTTACGATTATTTTCAACGTGACTGCTACGTATTACGTTTTGAACCTGAAAATTGGGTGCCTATATAACGTAGCCATAATTATATTTTCCCACAAAAGAAACTTTTTAGTACTGTGCATATCTACGTATTTTGAAAAAGTCGTTTTTAATTATGATTACTGCACTTACACAAAAAAATTCTTTCTCGCCTTCTTTTCGTCTTCGTACCTTTTCCCTTGTTTCTCAATGTTAATTATTCTATTATTTTTTATCCTTCAACGACAAATAGGTATCCTAATTTATTATAAATTCACCATAAATTTAATTTCTTAAAAATAAGACGTATAATAAAACTTTATTCATCTCATTGTAAGTTATATTTGCTAAATTTAAAATGTACTTAACAAGTCACATTAACCTGACAGAAAACAATTTCAGTAATCTATAAAAAAAATAAAAAAAAATGAAATTAAAAAAGTTTATATCAATTTAAATCTCAATTATAACCCTACATTATTTTCAAATTAAAAAGCTCTCGGAAGACAACTAGCACTCCTCCAGAAGCTACAACCAAAAACTTCGACAACTTCCTCATCTTCTCAAACCAGCATCCGATCTCACCATCAGTGATCCAGCGATCAATTAATCTTCCCACCCATACAAACATCCATACACCTACACCCACCGCGTGCTCCGAAAATGCATATACACAGCGCGCTTATACCGCACCTATACATAAGCAGCCTCTCGTCCGCGAGCAAGTAGAAACAGCCGTGGCAAGGCGGCGTAAAGAGAGTAAGCAAAGTATACCGACGACGCATGCGCGCTCAGGGCAGTAGCTCGCGCTCCGCTGTCATGTCAACAATCGACTGCGTCTAGCGTCTACTCCAGCCCATCACGTTCTTTTTCATCGTCCCTTTAAATCGGCCACTAACTCTCTATCTCCGTCTCTCTCCCTCACACACACACATACGCAGCAGACAGACTCTATACCGGAGCAGACTCGAAGCCAGACGTCGCAAAAGACCATTCGAATCCGCATTAAGTGCACGAGTCCCATCCGACGCTATGAGCAGGCAGCAGCATCAGTGTTCGGCCAGCAGATGAGAGGCGGCTTTGGTGACGGCGGCGACGGCTGCGGAGGTGCGTTCATGTCGAGGTGCAGCCGAGAGCGCAAGAAGGACAAGCAGCGAGGCCAGCCGAGGAGTTAGCTGATCGAGGAGAGGATCAGGATAAAGCAAAGAAGCGCGTGAGAGAGTGGAGAGAAAAGACTCTCTCTTAGGGGCCGTGTCAGAGTGAATATACATAAGCGCAGCGGAGAGAGAGGCGGATAAAAAGGAGCGAGGAGGCTGGCGGGCCGAGGAGCCGGAGCGGCGGCCGACGGCGGCAGAAAGACAGCAGCATCGCGGACAGCAAACATGGCGGCGAATCTCGAGGAGCAGCAGTGCTTGCGCGAGTGCACCGAGTACATGCAGCGCTCCAAGATCGTGCCGGTCATGAAGGACTGCTTCGTCCAGCTCTGCGTCGACCAGCCCGAGAATCCAGTCTCCTTTCTGCGCGAGTACTTTCAGAAGCTCGAGAGGGTGAGTGCACTCTGTCTATCTCTATCTCGCTCTTCTGTAGCTTTACAGCTATGCGCGTGATTTATGTTCGAAGCGGTCGTCCACCCGAGCATGCACCCCCTCCCGTTTCTCGGCTCCGGTTTTTTTTTTCGCGTGACCCCGCGGTGTTTGGGGTTTGTTTGTTGGGGCGGTGCGAGAGGTGGATAGAGTATTGTTGTTGGAGGTGATGCGCGTGACGTTTTCGCGTATGTAGCGTGACGTTTTGCGCGCTCAGGTTTGACATAGATACTATTTTTAGGGAATTTAGCCGGGCGTTGACTGGACGCTGAGGTTTCGATAGGTTTTTGATTCGACGGGTGGTTTTTGTTGGTGATGTTTTAATTGGGAAAAAATATTAAATGTAAATTTTTCCAGATTGTCGAGTGTTGTATTTTTGAGAAAAATGTTCGAAATAGGAAATTTTTAGGTAGAGAAAAATTATTATATTTTTCTTAATTTCAGAGTCTGTATTGTAGACAAATGTTACAAAATTTTCCAGTAGTTTACTCGATAAGTAATAAAAATGAACAAACTTACGACCCTAACCTCAAATATAAACATTGTATATACAAGGTGCGATTCGTAAATTAGTGCACTTATGATCGTGACTATTTGCTGAAAGTAGGTCCCTGCTAAACAGCTACGTGTTTGTTCATCATTAATTTGATAATTAGAGCGTACTCTGGTAACGTATTTTATCTTCTACAGATTTGACGATCTGTTTACAAGCTTAAGATATGCATTTTTCTTAAAAACATTAGTTGAACAAGTATTGAATACTTGTATATATTATAACTAATAATTTTTATTTCTTTGGTGCCATTTAATTTTTCTTACTTTCTAAAAATAATAAATAAAAAGCTTCAGCTAAAAATGTGTTCAAAATTTTTCAAAATAAATTTCAGCATCTCTGAACATTTCTATTAATAATATAAGTAACTAATAATTTCCAAAATATATTTAATTAAAAAGTGTAGAGTTTTACAGTAATTACTGAAATTTTTATTTTTAAAAAATTAAAAAGTCACATCGGTACACAATTAATACTTTAGCGATTCTTTATTCATTTTTCAATACTTCAATATTCGCCTGATTATTGGTAAAAATATCTGCAGTTTACCAAGTTTTTCTTTGCCATTGTCCGTTACCATTTGCAGCTTCTCTAAGCAGCTCCTAGAGGTCACGAGTTGTTTTCAGCAAATCGAAAATCGCAAATTTGTATTCATCTTTCATCGTCGATATTTTTTAAATTACAAAAGTGTCAGATTATGGATTTAACATAAATCTAAGAGTAATGTTTTGAATGCCAAAAGTTTTAAAAAGCTGTAAAAAAGGAGTAACATTTAATGTTCCGAAAAACTTGAGTTATAGATATATTTAGTGTTATTAAAAGGAAAATCTTAAAATGTAATTAATACAATCTAGACAAAGTTCTTATTAACAAAGTTCTAATAAATTTTAAGAAATTTTAAGTTCTCATTTGTCATTTTTAAAATTAAAAAATAACTGTAATTATGGTCTAAAGGTATATGTTAGTACAATGTTTAGGCAAATGTTCATAAAAAATCATTTGAACTCAAACCTATGAAAGATTAATGTAGAATTGAGAAAATCGTTCGTAAATATAGTATTTTTTGGAAGTTGGTGGAAATTGATCTTCAACGAACCAAGTTGTAACTACAATTTATTAGACAATTTGACTAATTTGATTATTGACTAATAAATTCTACTAGTTACAACTTGGTTCGTTGAAGATCAATTTCCACCAATTTCTTATGACAGATTGTTCATAACACCTGATTTGTAAATTCTTGTAAAAAATTTTAATTAATAACTAAAAATTTTAGTTTCAGGAAAGCAAATCAGCGTAAAATGTTCGTTTTTCATCTAAAATTCAAAGTTACCTATACTTTCTATTTAATAAAGATTTCACATCGGCGCGAATTAAATTTTCCCATTTTGGAAAATCATCTTCCAAGCTTTTCTAATAAATTCATTACAATCTACATAAATAAAGTTTTAATTGCTTTTGTTTAATTACGTATTTAACTTAGCTATTAGTTTTAAGAAAAAAACTACGTATTATGGTAGGAAACCATGATAATTAATATGTTTGATACACCAGAATTAGTTAATAGAATAATTAAAAATAAAGTACGTTTTGACAAATAATTAATATTTCTTGATTTCTTTTACTTTTTAATTTTATCTTAGTGTGTTTTAAGTGTTAGATTTTGACCCATTACCTTCGATCTCTGACGCACCTTCAAACAAAAAACGTTAATTTATTAAAAACATTGAAATTTGATTATGTTGTACTGATTTTGGTATCTAAAGTATCTTATAACGGATCCAAGTCGCGAAGAGATATGCCATTCTCTCATCATGAGATTAATTCATTCATTTTATATCAGTTTATTTTCGTTCAAATGAAAGTATACAACTACATCGAAATTTTATCAGTTCATTTTCGATCAAATGAAAGTATACAACTACATCAAATTTTGTAGCTTTATTCACTTAACAATAACACTTAAAACAAATTTGGGTTATGTTTACATCTTCAGTGACGCAGTATAAAATACATATTTAAATCTTTCAGATTTGATTAACAACGTCGTTATGTACATCCCGATAACGCCTGTATTGATTCAAAGATATTAGCGCAGTCACGATAGTCGTCCGTTGACTTTAGACTTTTTTTTTTCAACCAACTTTATGCGAACTTTACGACGAGTTATTTCGACATGCACGTGCTTTTCGAAAATAATCACTTGCGAAAATTTTTATAGCCCTCTCGCACGTACAATAATTGTAGAAACAGGCATTTTGTTTGACCTGACACTTATTATACTGCAGCGACCTTCATTGCTTCTTTTTTAGCTCTTGAAAACGAGTTCTCTCTGGCATTCAGCGCAGGTAAAATCTGTAGAATATTTCATATTTTAAGTAATTTTAAAACTTTCTTTAATTTCAAACAAGCAACTAAATTTATCAAAGGAAATATTCCAGATTTTTGCTACGAAACAAAGACATTTTATATAAAATTGTCAAACTTTTGCTCAACTCCTTCGGAGTATGAAATCTCAGTTTAAAACTATAGATTGACTCTTATCTTGAAAATCCCATTCCTTCCATCATTCTAAACTACACCAGAAACTATTGCATTATCCTTGATAATACCAAACGATACCTACTTCTAAAAATCAGAGAACCATCACGAAATACCGATCAGCGTATCCCACATAACGACGAATAATCCAGCTTCGAGTTTATAAATCCGGAATCACAGACACACGCGCCAGCGCGTTGCTGCACGCTCAAGCTGCTCCTCATACAGTCGCACATAGTAAAATAGAGCAAAAAAGCGTGTGTAGGCCTCGTGACTAGTTGCACGAGCAGCCGAACGCCGAACGCCTGACGTCAAGCCATTGTCCTGTGACGTCACGATGATGGGCTCGAGTGACGTCATGGACGAGCTGCGCGCGAGATATCGTGTTGCGCCTCTCTCTGTCTTTATATCTCGCGCGCGCGCTCGCTGAGGCTAAGCTCGCAACAACCGGCTCTATTTTAAGGTCGTCGAGTATCGCTATCCTCCCCTCCCCTCGCCCCTCCTTACCCCCCGACCTCCTTCCCATAACTCGGCAACGCGGATATTTGCGCCTTGATTTCGTGTGTATGTCTCTGAGATTTGTATAATGTTGAAAATAGATTTTTTTTGGAACTTTTGGGAGCTTAGAGGTGAACGATGCGTCTTCATTTATTTACGGAAATGTTGGGGGGTCAAGCGGCGGCGTTAATTTTGGGTTGCGTATAGGTAGATCGATAGTCGGTTAACAATCCGTTAATTTTATGCGCCGTAAATCAACATTATTATTGAGGCTGGAATGTTTTTTATGCGTCTATTTGTTTATTTTAAACCGCCAGAATTCGATAGGACGTAATGAAAGCAGAATCTCTACGTTTGTGTTACGAAATTTCAAAAGCCCTATTTTTGCGTTAGCAAGTTTGCACTATGCGAAACTTTTTTATTTTTCATAAATATAGCTAATATACTGAATTGAAAGTTAACGAATAAAGTTATTTTGAATTTCCGAATGTTTAAGATCAGCGTTTAGAATTGAAAATTTAATTAACGCTTTGTTAATTAGATAACTAATTTAATCGTCTCTACATTGACCTTGGTTCCAGACAATTTTTCAGTGCACATATAAGAGTAATTTGCGAAACGCGATTGCCGCTCTAAAACATACTTAATTTAAGTTCATAGGTTGAATTGAGAGATTCTCTCATTGACGCTCGGCAATTTTCTTTCATGACATAATTTTTTTGTACTGCCAGTTCAATTATGCCTGCTCGTTACAGTCACGCGTGACGATGCTGGTGAAATTGATCAAAGAAACAAATAGAATTGTCAATTCAGTTAAGCACAGCGATAGATTTAATTAATGAATTTAATTTTAGAACTCTTAGCTCGAAAAGTGTTTTAAATTATTGCAGAAAACCCAAAAAAAGCTACTTAAACCAGAAATCGAATTTATCCAGCCTGCAAAAATAAACGATACTTAAGTATTTTTAGAATTAATTCATTCTACAAATGATATTTAAATTTACTTTTGATTAAAATATTTAGTTTAAAAGCAAATAGGGACCATTTGTAATTATTGTCCTGAAATAGAGATTAATATTTTATTCATTGTTTTTTAAGCACTCGAAATGTAAAGTCAAAAATTTTGATAAGTGCAAAAATAATTTGCTATAGAAGTAAGTCACTCATTATACACAAGTAATCTTTGGAAAAAGATCTACCAATCTAACTTTGAAATTTCAAAATTGACCCGCCCACACTTTCACGCACCAGTAATTAAACGGAACAAA
>JAPYZB010002273.1:0-12361 GCA_030522745.1 Eupelmus kiefferi
ATATGATTAAATATACTCCAGAATTAATGAAAGAAGTTTTAACAACTCAAGAAGGATTTTCAAATAAGCTCACTGTTTATTGTGATATTTACAAAATTTGTGAAAAAATGTTAAGAAGTATGCTACAAGATTATTTTGGAACATGTTCTTTGGATATTTCCAATAAATGCTTGTTATATAAACTTGAAAATTAGTATATAAAAATATTTGAAATATTCAAAAAAATTATGTTAGGAAATAAGTTTTTTAAATTATTTTTTTTCTTACATGCAATGTCAAAACTGTATTTTAATTTTTCAATAAAAAAATCAAAACATAATAAATTTCTATACAGTCGCCTGAATTTAAAAAAGATCTTACGGTTTTATATGACTTTTGCAAAAATTAAAATATTTTTCTAATAAACGAAAGGATCAAAATAACAAAGATGTTTTGCATAAATTTACATTACGTTTACATGTATATGCTAACTATTATAGTCTTGTATAAAAAAAAATTCATTTTGAGTGTGAGAATGTCAACGAAAGTACAACCTTTATAACTTCGCTAAATATCAACTTCAATAATTAATAAGCGCGCATCTCCAAGTAGTCTATCTGGAGTGTATACCTACACTAAGTCGACGCTTGATACGAAGAAAAACCTAGAGGTACCCTTACTTCCGATTTTAAGTGCGATCTGCCGCAATTTCATGACACCGCAGTGATTTATTTGCAATTATTTACAGTTATTATTTAACAATTATTCACAATTTTTCTTATTTTTGTTTTTCTCTAGGACACCCAAGATATTTAACTAATATTTTGCCATATGTGCAATGAAAATGTGCATGAGTGATATCTATGAATAATTGTGAATAACTGTAAATGAGTGTCAATACCTGTTTATAATTGTTTGTGAATCTTACTAGAATCTCTATGTTTACAAAACTTGTTTAACGAAAATATGAATAACTATGAATAACCATAAATAACTGTAAATAACCAAAGGCAAAATGTATTAACGCGTAGAAGCATTTTAGCGTAAATAATCCAAGAACCTCTTCTGTTTTTTTAAAAACTACAGAAATACGATTATACATTTATTGTAACTTATAAGTTAACATTTTTTAATTAATTTTTTTAAGGATCGCGGCTCTCAGTCAAGTACAATACTTAATTTTCTACCCACGTGCGCGTATATATGCAACAGCAGAGTATATTACGCGCCATCCGCGGCGGCAGGACGGCTGCAGCCAGCCAGCCCAACCCTGCGCGCCCTGCGCATGCCAAGTCAACCTAACCTCTCTGCTCGCACCCATTAAAGTGCTTCGAACACACGCCGTGTGGCCGTGCGTGACAGCGTGTATATGTATATTATTTACGTGCCATCTCTAAACTCTCTCTCTCTCTCTCTCTCTTTTGCTCTTCCCTGACAATCTTATTCCTTTGCAGGGGAAAATGTAGTTATGTAGTGCGCTCGTGTATATACAGTCACGCAGACACTCTCTACTCTGGCATCTCGTCAAGTCGTCAATTCGTTTCAGTTTGCGCATATATGCACGCACACGCGACTGGTGAGAGTGCGTGTGTGGAGCTAAATAAGTCTGGAGGCGAGCTGCTGAGAAAGGGAGAGAGAGAGAGAGCTACGTGTATATAGGACTGCAGGAGGGAGAGAGGCGAGAGGAAAAAAGAGTGCAGAATTTTTCAATGAGGACTAGGAGAGCTACACGATGATTCGGAAAAGCTAGTGAAAAATAAACAATCGCGGCTATAGTATAGGCGCGCTTGTGAATATACATATATCTATAGCTGCCTATATCTATATTTCTTTATTGTTTTCTCTCTTTCCTTCTGTTTCCAACATATACTCTTTCTATAGCTCCGTCTCTCTCTCTCTCTCTCCCTCCTTTTCTATATCGCTGCCAGCAAACACACCTGAAGACGGGAAAACGAAAGAAATTCTTCATTTCAAAGTGAGTATGTATATTTATATTTATATATTATATCTGGACGAATCGCGTGTTTAGCTGGCAGGCCGAATTTGAATAACCGAATTTTCGTACACAGTTGCTTGCTCCTAGAGAATAACCAGTTGCCTCTGAGAGTTTGGCTAATACTTGTATAAAATAGTGCTTGGTATTCCATTTAATTGAATAAATTTCACGTTTGGAATTTTTCATTCTAAAGCTTCTTTACTCAAATAGGCAAAAGTATAAGCATTATTTTCAATTATCAAATTAGTTTAACCGTTTTTCCACAATTTTTCTGTATACCACAGTCAAGTTCTATTTTTGCTCCTTTCTTAGGTCAACATTTTATCAATGTAGTCTTGGCAGTTCTAAAATTCAGTAAATTAACTTATATGTTTAAAATTTTCTGTAAATACTAAAAATATTGATACTATTAATTTTTTTATTAATTCTATTAGTTAACTGCCTTAAGTATATTGATCAGCAAATAGTAAAAATTTTAAAAAAAATTAAAATTTTACTCCTGTGTACTAAGAATTAAATGATAATTTTTTTGAACAGCTGTGACTTTCAACAATATTAAAAAATGGATAGTTCAGAGTATGAGTTAGTCAGAAATATGACACTCCTTTTCTTCTTTGAACGATTGATGGATAAAGGAGGTCCCAGATCTTTGCATGACTTGAGCTGTCAATTTGGTGCCAAGGGTTTTACAAAAGAAATGCGGCAAATCGCTGGTGGTTCTCAAAGTGGCCTTAAAAAATTTCTAGCTCAGTATCCAGCTTTGTTTAATATCGATGGAGACTATGTTTGCGTTAATACATACCAACCAGTGGTAGAAGAAGATGATGGCACTAAATCAAGCAAAAAACGAGATTACGCTCAGGAGGCAGTAGAGTATTTTTCAAATAAATTAATACAGTATGGTGTAGGAACAGAAGTACCAATTAAAAGTCTGCTGGGTCATCGGTCTCAAGCTTCGCCAGAAGTTAGACATATTTCAGGACAACACTTTAGAGAATTCAAAGATTTTCTTTCAAAATATCCAGATGCATTTGTTGTCATTGATGATAATGTAATACTGAAACAGTATGAAGGCATGAAGACTCAGCCATTCAAAGAATTGGGTAACTTTGATATACTTATTGATTTATTATTTAATTTATTTATTAAAGTTATACTAATCATAAATATTTAATACCATTTTTATTATTTTTTTTTTATTTAGAGCCTGATATATCTCTTGATCCAGAAGTGACAGCAAGACTTTTGGACTTTTTAGAACATTGTATTGTACAAAAAGGTGTCATTCCAGTAGATCAACTGTTCAATTTGGTTACTGAACAATTTCCAGAAGGCTCAACAATGTTTCAAACTCAACAGGATCTTTCTACATTCCTAAAGATGACTCCAGATGTTTTTCATGTGCAAAGCAATCTTGTGACGTTAATAGGAAAGCCAAAGCCTTTTGATCAGAAAGATAAAAGCCCAGAGGTCAATGATCAAAAAGACAAGACTAAGAACAAAAAAATTCGCGAAGAAACAGAAAAAACTCAGAATAATCATTTTTCTTTGTCCCGTCAAATCCCTATACAGCCAAATTCGCAACCTGATAGTTTAACTTCTAACAGCTCTTTGACCCAACCAAATTCGTTTATTTCACATGTGCCGGAAATCAATCATTCAGTTTCACCTCCTGTAAGTCTTCAACAACAAACCTTAAAACAACGAATTAATAGTTTACTTATGAAGACCTTGGCTGAGAATACAGAAAGAGATAGAAGTTTGCAAAATGCTGTAATAGGTGAAGCCTTGAAATCTAGAGTTTCACAGCACACTAAAGTTGTTGTTAATGTAAGGGATTGTTTACAAATAGTAGATGATATTATGAATCCTAGAAAGCCTATTGATGGAAAACCAGTTGTTTCATTTGACTGTGAAGGAATTAATCTTGGACCCAAAGGCAAATTAACACTTTTGCAAATTGGTACTATGTCTGGGCAAGTCTACGTTTTTGATTTAATTACTTGCCCAAATATTCTACAAGCTGGTGGATTACAAAAACTTCTTGAAAGTGAAAATGTCATTAAGGTGCTTATTCTTTACTGATATATACTTTTTTTATGTTATATTTTGATAATTTAATAATTGATATTTTAGGTAATTCATGATTGTAAGAATGACAGTGCCAATCTGTTTTATCAATTTGGAATTACACTCATTAATGTCTTTGATACACAGGTAAAAATTGATTAACAAATAATTTGATATAATTTCTAAATTTTGAAAAAGCTTTGAAAAAAATTGTGTACTTTTAGAAAGAAGATTAGTATTGTGCATTAATGTGTATGCGCACTATTTTATAAAACTTTTATATTTTTTAGGCTGCTCACAGTGTCATAGAATATCAAAATACCTCAAAGCCTGTGTATAAAGTAAAAAATGCAAATTTAAATACTCTATGCGAATTTTATGGAGCTCCTTGTAATTTACTTAAAGAGCAATTAAAAAATATATATAGGAGAGATCAACGTTATTGGGCTCGAAGGCCATTGACTCGAGATATGATAGCTTATGCTAGCAGTGATGTCCAAAGTCTTGTACCATTGATTTATAATGCGATGTCAAAGTAAGTTTCAATTTATTTTTTTACAAAATATATTTTCCTTGAAGTCATTGAACAACGTGAGTCATTTTACGTTTTAGATCAATAAAACCAGAAATGCAAAAGCTTTTTAATGAGTTGTGTGAGGAACAAGTGTTGATGCACATAAATCCAAATGAAGTAAAAGCACGAAAGAAACAACGCAAAATTGAGACCGAAGTTGCAGATTTGCGTAGGAAAATGGATGAATCTACTGGAAAAAATATAGTTTTAAGTAATCGAGAAATTCGACTTTTACGATATTTAGAATTGACTAAAGAGGAAAAAGAAAAATTAAAAGGCAGTTATAAAGTAGCGAAAAAGCTTGAAAAACTAGAAAACATGGGTCAGGATAAAAATGATAGCAGTGACGACGACGATGATGACGAGAAAAACGACGAGACTGAGTATCCCAGCTTAGATAGTTACACGTCAGAAAATTCTCATTCTGGTATATATTTATTTTATTTCATTTATTCAAAGGGTTACACCCTTTTACATTAAATTGCAGTTAAAAGATATAGTGTACAGATACAGATAAAGCGAACAGTACAATACTCTTTTACATAACTATAAAGAAAAATACATTTTATGAATTTCTTATATTAGAATGATAAAATAAAAGTTAATTTTTTTTGTGAATTCTTAATACTAGTTGTCTTAATTTTTTATTACTGTCATTAGTGACTATAATAGGTACATGTACTCAACTTTATATTTTTGTTTAGGTGGTGTGATATCTCCAAGAAACTTAGAGCCACCAAGTTTGACTGAAACTATGCAAATGGTGGATGAAATTCTATCGGATGGTCAAATGGACGGATTTGAAAAGATCGAACGATTAGATGCTATTTTAGCAGCAGCAACGGGTTCCTCGAACGACACAGAAACATCTGAGAGCACCAGGTCATCGCCGACCAAGTGTACGTGTATGTGCCAAGGCAGCAAAAGCGTATTTCAAAACGATACAACTAAGGTACAGCGTAAAGAGTCCGCCTGCCAGACTCTAAGCACTGGCGACATAGTCATTACTAGGATATTCTTTACCGAGGAAGAGGAAGAGCGAGAAAGACTCCTAAATACACCGAAAAAGCAGGCTGCGTAGAATTATTATAGATTCCATTTTTCCTACTAATATAATTATACATTAATTTCAAGCCGAATAATTCAATATGAAAAATTAACTCGATAGTTATTATCGTGATTACAATTTAGAATAATTGTATTCTACTCAAAAGTGCAATTTTTTGATAATGCTTTATTAAAGAAAGAACGATATTAAATGAGAAAGTAACTTCTATTGTTCGTTTTAAAAGTTACTTCATTTTTTTTAACGATTTACGGTGCTACGTATTGTAATTTATTTTCTGCATTATAAAATAATGGTCGAATCATGTCGTTTATTAAATTTTTTTTAATATGAACTCGAATTTAAAATTTAAGTTGTTATTGGATTGTTTCTTTAAGTGAACTAGAAAAGCGTTAATGCAATCAAATATTAAAGTAATTATGCAAACATAATTTAACGTGAATCTACATTTGTTATTTTAATCAATTTGAAGGATAAATGGAAGTAAATATAAAGTGAAAATAATTTTAGACACATAAACGGTCGCAAGAAAGTAATTTTTACGACGAAAGCGTGATATTTAAAAGTAGGCTGTAGTAGAATCTTCTGTTCCAAGAACTTCCATGTTATTTCTCGCTTTTTTACATATTCACTAAAAGCATACATTATTCTAAAATTAAATGGCTTTTAAGTGTTTTAATGAAATGGATTTGTATGAAGCATAGTTAAATTATGCGTGATAGAATTACATGTAACTGCCAATTATTTTATTTTGTCAGGCATATAAGTACTATGTGGTATCCTAACTTCAAAGTCATACAATTAGATTTATGTTACATACAAAAGATTTACGACTTTTGATATTCAAGCAGTTCAAGCTTGAATCTAAGAGTGTGTATATATTTGTACTCAAAATCTTGAAACTTTTTAAAAATTTGAAACTAGTGTGTGATTTACGGTGCTTATTAAAAAGTTCATCTATATGAATGACGAAAATTTAGAAAAATGTTTCGAGAACTAATTATTGTAAACTAATATTGAAGAACTTGGTGCTTGGGTTTTACGAAATTCTGAACCATTTAAAAATATGAAATTTTAAAACATTTCGTTTTGTTTTATATAATTAATTATAAATTATTATTTCATAATAATTTATAAAAATTTCATTCAAGTTGCCAGATTAATTGATAGTTGTAGAAAATTATTATTTGCAATTATAAGAATTTCGGCCATATAAAAAACATATTATTTATAATACTATTTTTTTGTACAGTTTAGAATTTAGCAATTGTATGATTATTCAAATTGTTCATAAATATCGAAATAAATACGATAATTGAAAATTGATAAAAAGTGAATTCTTATCAGTTTATTAAATTCATTAAAAAATAAAATAAATCTTTGTTATTGTTTAGCATTTAAATTAAAAATTAAAAATTGATGAGAATGGTTTATATTTGTATTGTAACATTGTATATATGTCAAACATACATATATTACAAGGTATAATATAAATATATACATTAATAAATATAAAGTTAATTGAAATAGATTCGAAGTAAATAATTTGGTGAGAGTTAACTTTTTATCATATTTTAAAGATTTTTTTGTGAAACTTTTTGATGCATTTTTACATATTGCATTAGAAGGTAAATTAAAATTTGTTTAGTTAAAAATATTGAAATGAAAAATATTAACGTTGAAAAGAATATTTACATTTTTTTGTTGCTATCCCCTTTTTTTTGTTTTATCTATAAACTTTTTTAGCGAGATATCTAACATGATCAACACTTAGCAATAATGTAAATAAAAAAATATTAATGACATTTTTTGAAATGAAGAGTAGCATGAAATAAAATCAATTTGTAATTTAATATTAAAAATATTGCTTTATATCAAATCTGGGCATACAGTAACAGAAGTATTTACACATGTTATTTATAATGTATTAATTTATATACTGACGAAAATTGTAAAATAAACATATTTTTAACAAGATACTCGTGGTTTTTCATTTACAAAGAACCAAAGATACAAATTATGTCCTAAAACTGGTTATGTACAGTTTGTAATGTTTTATAATATTTAAATAGTCATCTATAGTCTTTCCTTTATTTAACTTCATACAACTCGTTCATGATAAAATCTCATCACTTCCTGGCTTATGTTGATACCTCCTGCAAGTGTGACAATGTAAATAAGCAATGCAACTGGCACTGTTATTTGAAGTATCACGTGCGTTTTATGAAGAATTTCTACACCTGTAAGTATTATAATGTTAAATGTAAAATCTGCTTATTATTGGCTATTTTTGTGTCACTCTAATTCTTACTTGCATATCCTAAAAATGTTATATAAACATAGTAGCTAACTGCAATAAGCCAGAATGTGTTTCCAACAAAACGAGACAAGAAGTAATCATGGCTAATCAAAACTGCAATAAAATTGTATTTTAGTTTTAATTTTATAAACTTCATTATTAATGCTTATATGGTGCCAAGACTTACTATTATATAAAAAGAGCTGTACAAAGTGCAGTATAACTAAAGGGGGGAAAAATGCATTCAAATGAATATCAAATGCATATCCCCATTCGACATCTTGAGAGTGGTCTATTCGTAAATACCTGTTTGTAACAAACCTAAAATACAATTTCATTTATATTAAAAATTTTTATGAATATAATATATTTATTTAAATAATTTTGTACAAAGATGTTACCAAAAAATAGAAGCTACTGCAATTCCCACTCCAATACAGTCAATGAACACAACGTACAAAAGAAATTTTATAAACTGGAGAAATCCAAGACTTAAAATAACAGCAAATCCAATTGAAGAAATACAAAGCCAGCATGCAAACAAGACTAAAAATGCTGGGTCATCTCTAGCAAACTGAGATTTTGTTTCTGTAATTAAAGTCATAATTTATTACAAAAAAAAAAAAAATAAAAATAAAAAAAAATATGAAAACATACGTTTTCGACTTTGGAAGTTTCTGTATACTTTTTGAGGAGATGTAAATAAGTAAACCATTTGCCATGCAGCAAATTCAAAGTCCATTTGCTCGAACTTTAAAAGCTTTCTGAGATATTTGTAGCATTTTGTTGCTGCTCCAAAACAGTCTTGTCTGAAAAAATCAAAATTACCTTTAATAAGCATTGAATTTGAACTCTTATTTATTTTAACATTTATACATACAAAATATAAACCTGGCTTAAAACTAAATTCATAAATAGTAAAATAGAGAAAGATAATAAAGCACTATTTGAATTATTAATTTTTTTTGTTTCATAAGAGAATAAAAGCGTTTATTAATTATTTCATTGTACCTATATGTAGCTGGCATTGGTAAGGATGAACTCGATCGCATGGAGATAGGCGAAGCACAACGGCTTACTGGTGGTGAGGTGGAATACTTCATTATTTATTTTCTTTAAAAAGAATTAATGTAATTGGTTAAGCTTTTTCTGTTGTTTTAGTGATGAAAATCATAATAAGAGGTTATGAATATTTGTGTTTTAAGATGAATATTACATTACTCACTTATTTGTCAGTATCTTGATGGCATTAATTTCTATTAAAAAATTTTTTAAGGTTAAGAACTGTTGAAGTGAAAACAATATGACATTTTATTAAGCTTGTCAAAGCTAAAATCATGTCATTTGTAGTATTTAGGAATATTATACGTGTATGTGTATATATACGTATATACCTATATATAGAAGTATATGTATATATGTCGCTAGATGTGGCAAAAACTATGAATGATCTTTTTCTATCATGGCAATGAGTTGTACTCGTGCTGCCATCACCCGGTATTCATTCTAAGGCTTATAATAGACTTTGACGTTCTTTAAATGGCCATAGGTCTGAATTCGAGCCGTCCGTCCCAGGTCCCAGGTCAGACCGTGGAGCGCGAAACGCGAGCGCGCTGTTTAAACATATACAACTTACATTTTAGAGAAATTAATAGATTTACTAAAACACTTCATCTCTGCATTTTTCGGACTTGAGACCGACGTACAGTGACGGCTGCATTTGAAGTGCTTTGTTATCGTACCCTAACACTAATCAAAATTAATATATGCTATTTCTAAAATAAGTAGTAGTACCGTCAAGCCCTAAGTCGAAGTTAGAAAGGGCCTTTCCCGGATTAAAGCGTCTGATTATTACTTCTCTGTAATAAAACTAAGGTCGAGTAACATTTTATTGAAGGTATGTAATTCGTTAATTCGTTCGCTAGGACAAAACATTTGGTTCGGGAATGAGTTTTTTCGTGTATTTAAAGTTTCATTATTCTGAGCAGCCATTTATGTAAAACGAGAAAATCTCTCATTTAGCAATGTCTAGTAAAATTATTAATGTTTCGTATTTTCTATTAGAATTTACGGAACATGAAATAGAAGTCGGAAGCCTAGGCACCGGTGGCTCAAAGGTTATAGAGTCTCGGTCTTCCACCGCAAAGAACGGTCAAATATCTATAGGTGACCTCCTCCTCACATGCGGATATACAACTCTACAAAGTTAAGAAAGCCTTATTAAACCCCACAGCAGACTTTTCTTTAACAACCACCTCAACTGAAAAGCCAAGATAATCTGCTATACTGCCTATTAATACGGCCCATCGTTACATACGCTGCGCCAGCCTGGTACAATCAACGTGCCTCAACAATGGAAAGAATCAGAGCCTTCGAACGCAGCTGCCTAAGAGTCCGCCACAAAAGATACAGATCTTCGGAATCCAACTACGAAAAACTCATCAGCGATAAAAAAATATATGAAGAAGCCGATATACCACGTATTTACACCTTCATACTAAAATTCTGCAGAGAGTACTACGTCAAAACGCGAAAAATACCGGATAAACTAATCATCAAAGAAATTAGCACTCCAAAAACTCTCATTACTGAGCAAGGTAAATAACCACAGGATATCTCCCTCCTGAATCATTCTTAACTCTGACGATCAAGGATGCCTACAAGACGTTACCACGTTTTAAGAAACAAAAAACAATAAAAAAATCAACTACTACCCCACTCTCATTGAGAGACATCAGCTCAAATATTCAACAACTTTCCCCATAGTAGAGACCTCAAAGATACCAGAATAGTCAACTTCGATAAATACTGGTGGCTGAACGAAGACAGCATTCATATGGACAAAATAATTTCTTCTCTTTCTTTTGTAAATATGTAGATATTATATATTAACAAGGAAGTAAGTTTATAATTTTTTTTAACAAACTCAGTGGAACTTTTTTGAAAACGAAAAATGCCAGCTTCTAGTAAAACATAATCTTTGGAAAAAAAATTTTTCCGACTATTCTAATGAATATTATTTACAATATAATTTTTGGGTTTTTGAATAATTATTTCGCAGGGTTATTTACTCGAATCTTTAATAACTTTGCTCAGAAATATTATTGAACATTTATGACTTAAGGAAAAGGTTAAGGAAAGGTGAGAAAATAATATATAAAAAACTACATTAAAATTTTTCTTAAAAGAAGTTGTGGCGGCAGGACCTTTTATTGCCCCCTGGTAACAAATCCCATCGCACTTTCGCCGTAATTTCGCTGCAATTTCGTGATTAATCGCGTAAATTGCAGCTGCACCTTACGTGGTCTACTTCCGACTTTGCTTGAGTTTTTGCTGTAAGAAAGTTGCGACAGGTATGTACATACATGCAGCAGAATTGCTTTAAAATTGTAAATGAATAGTTCGTTTTTAAATGTCACAAAAGTGCGGCAGACAAATTCAGCATAATTGCTCTAAAATTGCAGCAGAAAAATACTATTTGCGGAATGGGAAAAGTGCACGTGCGTGTGCAGCAAAATTGCGACAAATATATACGCGCAGTATATAGGTGCAGCAGGATTGCATCAGAATTGCAAAATGAAAGTGTAATTAGGGAATGGGAATAGTGCACGCGAACATGCGGTAGAATTGAGCCAGAATTGCGACACGTGTGTGCATCAAAATTGCAGAAAAATTACAGCATAGAAGTTCTACCTGTGGAATAGGAACAGCGCACGAGCCCATGCAACTAAATTGCAAAAACTTACGTGCAGCAGACTCGTGTACAAAAATTACATGAAAATTGCAACACATTTTCTTATGTTCCGTTTTTTAAAATATATCTGTAGGCACTGCCGTTAATAATTCAAAAATTAATGGGTACGTTTTACAACTCTTACTTCTCTATAACATCTATTCCGATTCCGATAAGCCCAATTTTCAGTTCATTTCGAAATGTTGCAAAAGTCGTAGTCAAGTACGTCTCAGATTCAAATTTTTAAAATGGTGGCGATATATATATATATATATATATATATATATATATATAAATATATCGACGGCTGAGTGGAAAATCCAGGTATTTCGATGAGAGCTTCGAAAAGTTTGCTACTTCAACGGATGCTTCGACAACCCGTTACCTCGGCGGCTGCTTCGGAAACCCGATATCTCGGCGACCACTTCCAAAATTTTAGTAATAAATTATTTAAAAGTGAAATCTAGGCACATAAGTGTCTCTAAAAGGGAGATTCCACATAACGCGATTCCGTTAGCATTCCGATGGCATTCCGTTGGCATTCGCACGTTCGGGTTATCAGAGGAGTGTGCCGCCTTCGCTACTCTATGCTCTATGGCGAATCTGATAGTATAGGGTGTATCGGATAGTATTGGATAGTATAT